>JAEOAD010001178.1:0-220791 GCA_036365145.1 Orientallactaga sibirica
CCAAGTAGAAAACTAGCTTATTTCACACTGTACAGTGTCTCGGCAATGAAGATGTTTGTTTTCTAAAATAAACTACTTTAGAAATGAGGCGAATCTACTAGGCTGTACATCTTGTTATATTACACAAAGAAGGAATGTTTGAAATTGCTGCCTCAACCTTCTTTGTAGGAAAGCAAGTAATTCCTAGAACCGAACTAGCTTATTTCACACAGTACAATGTTCGGGCACGAAGATGTTTGTTTTCTAAACAAACTACTTTAGAAATATGGCGAATCTACTAAGTTGTACATCTTGTCAGATTACACAAACAAGGAAAGTTTGAACATGGTGCACTCAATCTTCTTTGTAGGAAAGCAACTGATCCCTAGAACTGAACTAGCTTATTTTACACATAACAGTGTTCGAAATGAAGATGTTTGTTTTCTAAAACAAACTACTTTAGAAATGAGGCTTAATCTACTAACTTGTACATCTTTTTACATTACATAAACAAGGAAAGTTTGAACTTGCTGCACTCCACCTTCTTTGTAGGAAAGCAACTGATTACAAGAACAGAACAAGATTATTTCACACAGTACATTATTTGGCACTGAAGATGTTCATTTTCTAAAGAAGATAGTTTAGAAATGAGGAGCAACTTGTGTTGTACATCTTGTTAGATTACACAAAAACGAAAATTTGAATTTCTGCACTCAACCTTCTTTGCAGGAAGCAAGTGATTCCTAGAACCGAACTATCTTATTTCACACAGTACAGTGTTCAGTTAATAAAGATGTTTGTTTTCTAAACAAACTACTTTAGAAATGAGGCGAATCTACTTGTTGTACATTTTGTGAAATTACACAAACAGGGAAAGAGGGAACATGCTGCAATCGACGTTCTTCATAGGAAAGCAAGTGATTCTCAACCGCACTGGCTTGTTTCACACAATACAGTATATGGCAATGAAGATGTTTTTTTCTAAACAAAGTAGTTTAGAAAATGAAGTGAAACTTGTAAGTTGTACATCTTTTTTAGATTACACTAACTAGGAATGTTTGAACTTGCTGCACTCAACCATCTTTGTAGAAAGTCAATTAATTCCTAGAACCAAACCAGCTTATTTCACAAAGTACAGTGTTCGCAATGAAGATGTTTGTTTTCTAAACAAACTACTTTAGAAATGAGGCGAATCTACTAACTTGTACATCTTCTAACATTACAGAAACAAGAAAGTTTGAACTTCCTACACTCAACCTTCTTCATAGGAAAGCAACTGATTCCTACAAACTAACCAGCTTATTTCACACACAGTACAGTATTTGGCAATGAAGATGTTTGTTTTCAAACAAAGTAGTTTAGAAATGAAGTAAAAACTTGTAAGTTGTACATCTTGTTAGATTACACAAACAAGGAAAATTTGAACTTGCTGCACTCAACCTTCTTTCGGAGGAGGCAACTGATACCTAGAACCGAACTAGCTTATTTCACACAGTACAGTGTTCGACACGACAATGTTTGTTTCCTAAACAAACTACTTTAGAAATGAGGCGAAACTACTAAGTTGTACATCTTGTTAGATTACACAAACAAGGAAAGTTTGAACTTGCTGCACACAACCTTCTTCGCAGGAAAGCAACATATTCCTAGAACCGAACTAGCTTATTTCACAGTACAGTGTTCAGGAATGAAGATGTTTCTTTTCTAAACAAACTACTTTAGAAATGAGACGAATCTACTAATTTGTACAACTTGTTAGATTACACAAAGAAGGAAAGTTTGAACTTGCTGCATTCAACCTTCTTTAAAGGAGAGCAACTGATCCCTAGAACCGAATTAGCTTATTTTACACATTACTGTGTTCGGCAATGAAGATGTTTGTTTTCTAAAGAAAGTAATGTAGAAATGAGGAGAATCTACTAAGTTGTACATCTTGTTAGATCACACAAACAAGGAACGTTTTAACTTGATGCACTCATCCTTCTTCGTAGGAAAGCAAGTAATTTCTTGAACTGAACTAACTTATACACACAGTACAGTCTTTGGCAATGAAGATGTTTGTTTTCTAAACAAACTACTTTAGAAATGAGGCTAATCTATTAAGTTGTACATCTTGTCAGAATACACATACAAGGAAAGAATATGGTGCACTAACCTTCTTCGTAGGAAAGTAAGTGTTTCAGCATAACCGACTAGCTTATTTCACACAGTACAGTGTTCGGTAATGAAGATGTTTGTTTTCTAAACAAACTACTTTAGAAATGAGGCCAATCTACTGTTGTGCATCTTTTAGATTACATTAACAAGGAAAGTTTGAACAGTAACTAAAAATGTTTGAACTTGCTACACTCAACCATCTAAGTAGAAAAGCAACTGATTCCTAAAACGGAACTAGCTTATGTCACACAGTACAGTGTTCGGAAGAATGAAGATGTTTGTTTTCTAAACAAACTACTTGAAAATGAGGCGATGTCCTAAATTGTACATGTTGTTCGATTACACTAACTAAGATTGTTTGAACTTCCGCACTCAACCATCTTCATAGAAAAGCAACTGATTCCTAGACTTAAGTAGGTTATTTCCACACAGTACAGTGTTTGAAATGAAGATGTTTGTTTTCTAAACAAACTACTTTAGAAGTGAGGTGAATGTACTGAGTTGTATATCTTTTTAGATTACATAAAGAAGGAAAGTTTGAACTTGCTGTACTAACCTTCTTCGCAGGAAAGCAACTATTTCCTAGAAGCAACCAGCTTATTTCACACATTACAGTGTTCAAGTAATGAAGATGTTTGTTTTCTAAACAAAACTGCTTTAGAAATGAGGCGAAACTACTAAGTTGTACATCATTTTAGATTACCCATAGTCGGAAAGTTTGAATTTGCTGCACTCAACCTTTTTGGTAGGAAAGCAAGTGATTCCTAGAACCTAACTAGCTCATTTCACACAGTACAGTGTTTCAAAAGAAAAAGAAGACGTTTGTTTTCTAAACAAACTACTTTAGAAATGAGACGAGTCTGTTATACATCTTGTTCGATTACAAAAACAAGGAAAGTTTGAACTTTTTGCACTAAACCTTCTTCGTAAGAAACCTACTTATTCCTAGAACCAAATTAGCTTATTTCACACTGTACAGTGTTTCACAATGAAGATGTTTGTTTTCTAAACAAACTACTTTAGAAATGAGGCAAATCTACTAAGGTGTACATCTTTTTAGATTACATAAACAAGGAAAGTTTGAACTTGCTGTACTCAACCTTCTTCGTAGGAAAGCAACGGATTCCTATAACGCAACTAGCTTATTTCACACAGTACAGTGTTCGGTTTTGAAAATGTTTGTTTTCTAAACAAACTACTTTAGTAATGAGGCCAATCTTCTAAGTTGACCATCTTTTTAGATTACATAAACAATGAAAGTTTGAACTTGCTGCACTCATCCATCTTCGGAGAAAAGCAACTGATTTCTGGAACCAAAATAGCTTATTTCACACAGTACAGTGTTTGGAATGAAGATGTTTGTTTTCTAAACAAAACACTTTAGAAGTGAGGCGATTCTAGTAAATTGTACATCTTGTGAGATTACACGAAGAAGGAAAGTTGGAACATGCTGCACTCAACCTTCTTGGTGGGAACGCAACTGATTCCGAGAACTGAATTGGCTTGTTTCACACAATACAGTATTTGGCAATGAAGATGTTTGTTTTCTAAACAAAGTAGTTTAGAAATGAAGCAGTACTTGTGGTAGTACATCTTGTTTGATTACATAAACAAGGAAAGGTTGAACTTGCTGCACTCAACCTTCTTCGTAGGAAAGCAACTGATTCCTAGTTTCAAACTAGCTTATTTCACACATTACAGTGTTCGGTAATGAAGATGTTTGTTTTCTTTTTCTTTTTTTTTTTTCGAGGTAGGGTTTCACTCTAGTCCAGGCTGACCTGGAATTAACTAGGTAGTCTCAGGGTGGCCTCGAACTCTTGGCGATCCTACTACCTCTGCCTCCCAAATGCTGGGATTAAAGGCATGCGCCACCATGCCCGGCTCGAAGATCTTTGTTTTCTAAGGAAACTAGTTTAGATATGAGGCGAATCTACTAAGTTGTAAATGGTTTTAGATTACATTAACAAGGAAAGTTTGAACTTGCTGCACTCAACCATCTTCGTCGAAAGAAAACTGATTCTTTGGAACCAAACTAGGTTACTTTACACATTACAGTGTTAGGTAATGAAGACGCTTGTTTTCTAAACAAACTACTTTAGAAATGAAGCGGATCTACCAAGTTCTGCATCTTTTTACATTACACAAACAAGGAAAGTTTGAAGTTGCTGCACTCAACCATCTCGTCTTTCTAAAAGAAACTGATTCCTAGAACCGAACTAGCTTACTTCACACAGTACAGTGTTCGGCACTGAAGATGTTTATTTTCAAAATAAACTACTTTAGAAGTGAAGTGAATGTACTAAGTTGGACATCCTGTTACATTACACAAACAAGGAAAGTTTGAACTTGCTGCACTCAATCTTCTTCGTAGGAAAGTAGTTTAAAAATGATGCGAAACTTTTGATTTGTACATCTTGTTAGATTACAGAAACAAGGAAAGTGTGAACTTGTACTAACCTTCTTCGTAGGAAAGCAACTGATTCCTAGAAGCGGACTAGCTTATTTCACACAGTACAGTGTTCAGAAATGAAGATGTTTCTTTTCTAAACAACCTACTGTACAAATGAGGCCAATCTACTAAGTTGTACATCTTTTTAGTTAACATTAACAAGGAAAGTTTGATCTTGCTGCACTCAATCTTCTTTGTAGGAAAGCAACTGATGCCTAGAACCGAACTAGCTTATTTTGACACAGTACAATGTTTGGCAATGAAGATGTTTGTTTTCTAAACAAACTACTTTAGAAATGAGTTGAATCGACTAACTTGTACATCTTGTTCGATTAGACAAACTAGGAAAGTTTGAACTTGCTACACTCAACCTTCTTCATAGGAAAGCAACTGATTCCTAGAACCGAACTAGCTTATTTCACACAGTACAATGTTCGGCAATGAAGATGTTTGCTTTCTAAACAAAGTAGTTTAGAAATGAAGCGAAACCTGTACGTTGTACATCTTCTTAGATTACAGAAACAAGGAAACTTTGAACTTGCTGCACTCAACCTTCCATGCAGGAAACCAACTGGTTCCGAGAACTGAATTAGCTCATTTCACAAAGTGTAGTGTTTGGCACTGAAGATGTTTTTTTTCTAAACAATCGACTTTAGAAATGAGGCAACTCTACCAAACTGTACATCTTGTTACATTACACAAACAGGGAAAATTTGAACTTGTTGCCCTCAAGCTTCTTCGTAAGAAAGCAACTGATTCCTAGAACGGAACTAGGTTATTTCATTCAGTACAGTGTTCGGCAATGAAGATGTTTGTTTTCTCAACAAACAACTTGAGAAATGACGCAAATCTACTCAGTTGTACATCTTTTTAGATTACATTAACAAGGAAAGTTTGAACTTGCTGCACTCAACCATCTTCGTGGAATAGAAACTGATTCCTAGAACCGAAGTAGCTTATTTCACACATTACAGAGTTCGGTAATGAACATGTTTGTTTTCTAAACAAAGTAGTTTAAAATTTAAAAGAAACTTTGAAGTTGTACATCTTGTTAGATTACACAAACAAGGAAAGTTTGAACTTGCTGCACTCAACCTTCTTCGTAGGAATGCAAGTGATTCCTAGAACCGAACTAGCTTATTTCACACAGTACAGCGTTCAGGAATGAAGATGTTTGTTTTCTCAACAAACTACTTTACAAATGAGGGGAATCTACTAACTTGCACATCTTGTTAGATTACACAAACATGGAAAATTTGAACTTGCTGCACTCAACCTTCTTCGTAGGAATGCAAGTGATTCCTAGAACCGAACTAGCTTATTTCACACAGTACAGCGTTCAGGAATGAAGATGTTTGTTTTCTCAACAAACTACTTTACAAATGAGGCGAATCTACTAACTTGCACATCTAGTTAGATTCCCCAACCATGAAAGCTGGAAATTGCTGCACTCAACCTTCTTCATAGGAAAGCATATGATTGCTAGAACCAAATTAGCTTATTTCACACAGTACATTGTTCGGCAATGAAGATGTTTGTTTTCTCAACAAACTGCTTTACAAATGAGGCGAATATACTAAGTTGTCCACTTTTTTAGATTACATTAACAAGGAAAGTTTGAACTTGCTTCACTCAACCATCTTTGTCGAAAAGAAACTCATTCCTAGAACTGAACTAGCTTACTTAACACAGTACAGTATTGGGAAATGAATATGTTTGTTTTCTAAACAAAGTAGTTTAGAAATGAAGCGTAACTTGTAATTTGTACATCTTGTTAGATTACAGAAACAAGGAAAATGTGAACTTGCTGTACTCAACCTTCTTCGTAGAAAAGCAAATGATTCCAAGAACCAAACTAGCTTATTTCACACACTACAATGTTTGCAAATGAAGATGTTTGTTTTCTAAGCAGCCTACTTTAAAAATGATGTGAATCTACTAAATTGTACATCTTTTTAGATTACATTAACAAGGAAAGTTTTAACTTGCTGCACTCATCAATTTTCGTAGAAAAGAAACTGATTCCTAGAACCGAATTAACTTATTTCACACAGTACAGTGTTCGGCAATGAAGATGTTTGTTTTCTAAACAAACTACTTTAGAAATGAGGCAAATCTACTAACTTGTACATCTTGTTAGATTGCACAAACTAGGAAATTTTAAGTTGCTGTACTCAACCTTCTTCGTAGGAAAGCTTCTGATTCCTAGAACCGAAACAACTTATTTCACACAGTACAGTATTTGGGATTGACAGGGTTTGTTTTCTAAACAAGGTAGTTTAGAAATGAAGCGAAACTTGAAAGTTGTACATCTTGTTACATTACACGAACAAGGAAAGTTTGAACTTGCTGCAGTTACCCTTCTTCATAGGAAAGCAACTGATTCCTAGAACCGAACTAGCTTATTTCACATAGTACAGTGTTCAATAATGAAGATGCTTGTGTCTAAACAAACTACTTTAGAAATGAACCGAATCTACTAAGTTGTACATCCTGTTACATTACACAAACAAGGAAAGTTTGAACGTGCTGCACTCAACCTTCTTCGTAGGAAAACAACGGATTCCTAGAACCGAACTAGCTTATTTCACACAGTACAGTGTTCAGCACTGAAGATGTTTGTTTTCTAAACAAACTACTTTAGAAAAGAAGCGAATCTACTAAGTTGTACATCCTGTTACATTCCACAAAGAAGGAAAGTTTGAACTTGCTGCACTCAACCTTCTTCGTAGGAACGCCACTGATTCCTAGAACCACACTAGCTTATTTCACACAGTACAGTGTTCGGCAATGAAGATGTTTGTTTCCTAAACAACCTACTGTAGAAATGAGGCCAATCTACTAAGTTGTACATCTTTGCAGATTACATTAACAAGGAAAGTTTGAACTTGGAAACTGCACTCAACATTCTTAAACAAACTACTTTAGAAATGAGGAAAGCAAGTGATTCCAAACTAGAAAGTCTGAAGAACCTTTGTAGGAAAACTAGCTTATTTCACATAGTACCATGTTCGGAATGAAGATGTTTGTTTTCTAAACAAACTACTTTAGAAATGAGGCGAATCTACTAAGTTTTACATCTTGTTAGATTACACAAACTAGGAAAGTCTGAACTTGCTGCACTCAACCTTCTTTGTAGGAAAGCAACTGATTCCTAGCACCAAAGCACCTTATTTCACAGAATCTACAGTATCTTGTTAGGGAAAGTTTGAACTTGTTTGTTAGGAAAGCAAATTATTTGAATAGCTTATTTTACACAGTACAGTGTTCGGTATGAAATGTTTGTTTTCTAAAACAAAACTACAAGAAATGCTGTAAACAAGGTACATCTTAGGAAATGAAGCAAAACTTGTAAGTAACATGTATGTTTTCTAAACAGAATATCTTGTTATATTACACAAACAAGGAAAGTTTGAACTTGCTGCACTCAAACTTCTTCGTACAGGGAAAGCAACTGATTCCTAGAACCGAACTAGCTTATTTCACACAGTACAGTGTTTGGCAATGAAGATGTTTGTTTTCTCCACAAACTACTTTACAAATGAGGTGAATCAACTATGGCACATCTTGTTAGATTAAACAAGGAAAGTTTGAACTTGCATCTTGTTAGATTACAGTAAAACTAGAAAGATTTTTTGTTTTCTCCACAAACTACTTTACAGTAATGAGCCGAAATCTACTAAACTTGCACATCTTGTTAGATTACACAAACTAGGAAAGTTTGAACTGCACTCAACCTGCTTCGTAGGAAAGCAAATTATTCCTAGAACCGAACTAGCTTATTTTACACAGTACAGTGTTCGGCAATGAAATGTTTGTTTTCTAAACAAACTACATTAGAAATGAAGCGAATCTACTAAGTTGTACATCTTGTTAGATTACGCTAACAAGGAAACTTTGAACTTTCTGCACTCAACCTTCTTCGCAGGAAAGCAACTGATTCCTAGAACCAAACCAGCTCATTTCACACAGTAAAGTGTTCGGGAATTAACATGTATGTTTTCTAAACAGAATACTTTAGAAACGAAGCAAATCTACAAACTTGTACATTTTGTTAGATTATATAAACAAGGAATGTTTGAACTTGCTGCACTCAACCTTCTTCGTAGGAAAGCAACTGATTCCTAGAACTGAACTAGCTTATTTCACACAGTACAGTGTTTGGCAATGAAGACGTTTGTTTTCTAAACAAAGTAGTTTAGAAATGAAGCGAAACTTGTATGTTGTACATCTTCTTAGATTACACAAACCAGGAATGTTTGAACTGGCTGCCCCCAACCTTCTTCGCAGGAAATCAACTGATTCCAAGAACCGAATTAGCTCATTTCACACAGTACAGTGTTTGGCAATGAAGATGTTTGTTTTCTAAAGAAACTACTTTAGAAATGAGGTGAATCTTCTAAGTGGTACACCTTGTTAGATTACACTAACTAGGAATGTTTGAACTTGCTACACTCAGCCTTCTTCATAGGAAAGCAACTGATTCCGAGAACCGAACTAGCTTATTTCACACAGTAGAGTGTTCGGCAATGAAGATGTTTGCTTTCTAAACAAACTACTTTAGAAAGAGGAGAATGAAAAAAGTTGTAGATCTTGTTATATTACACAAATCCGCACCTGTTGAACTTTCTGCCCTCAACCTTTTTAGTAGGAAAGCAACTGATTCCGAGAATCGAACTAGCACATTTCAAACACCACAGTGTTAGGAAATGAAGATGTTTGTTCTCTGAACAAACTAATTTAGAAATAAGGCGAATCTGATAAGTTATACACCTCTTAGATTACACAAACAAGGAACGTGTCAACTTGCGACACTCAACACTCTTCGTAAGAAGGAAACTCATTCTGAATAGTGTACTACCTTATTTCACACAGTACAGTGTTTGGAAATGAAGATGTTTGTTTTCAAAACAAACTACATTAGAAATGAGGCGAATCAGCAATGTTGTACATCTTTTTAGATTACACAAACAAGGAAAGATTGAACTTGCTGCATTCAACCCTCATCGTAACAAAGCAACTCATTCCGAGTAGAGAACTAGCTTATTTCATCAGCACACTGTTCAGCAATGAAGATGTATGTTTTCTAAACAAACTACTTTAGAAATGAGGTGAATCTACTAACTTGTACATCTTGTTAGTTTACACAAAGTAGGAAAGTTTGAACTTGATGCACTCAACCCTTCGTAGGAAAGCAACTGATTCCTAGAACCGATCTAGCTTATTTCACACAGTACAATGTTCGGCAATGAAGATGTTTGTTTTCTCAACAAACTGCTTTACAAATGAGGTGAATCTACTAACTTGGCCATCTTTTTATTTTACATTAACAAGGAAAGTTTGAACTTGCTGCACTCAACCATCTTCGTAGAAATTAAACTGATTCCTAGAAGCGAATTAACTTATTTCACATAGTACAGTGTTCGGTAGTGAAGATGTTTCTTTCCTAAAGAAACTACTTTATAACTGAGGCGAATCCACAAATTTGAACATCCTGTTAGATTACACAAACTAGGAAAGTTTGAACTTGCTGCACTCAACCTTCTTCGTACAAATTAAACTGATTCCTAGAAGTGAATTAACTTATTTCACACAGTACAGTGTTCGGTACTGAAGATGTTTCTTTCCTAAAGAAACTACTTTAGAAATGAGGCCAATCTACTAAGTTGTGCATCTTTTTAGATTACATTAACAAGGAAAGTTTAAACGTGCTGCACTCAACCATCTTTGTAGGAAAGCAACTGAATTCTGGAACCGAATTAGCTTTTTTCACACAGTACAATATTCGGCAATGAAGATGTTTGTTTTCTCAACAAACTACTTTACAAATGAGGCAAATCTACTAACTTGGACATCTTTTCAGATTACATTAGCAAGGAAAGTTTGAACTTGCTAAACTCAACCATCTTCGTAGAAATTAAACTGATTCCTAGAAGCGAATTAACCTATTTCACACAGTACAGTGTTTGGTACTGAAGATGTTTCTTTTCTAAAGAAACTACTTTAGAAATGAGGCCAATCTACTAAGTTGTGCATCTTTTTAGATTACATTAACAAGGAAAGTTTGAACTTGATGCACTCAACTGTCTTTGTAGGAAAGCAAGTGATTCGTAGAACTGAATGAGCTTATTTCAAACAGTACAATGTTCGGCAATGAAGATGTTTGTTTTCTCAACAAACTACTTTACAAATGAGGTGAATCTACTAATTTGGCCATCTTTTTAGATTACATTAACAAGGAAAGTTTGAAGTTGCTGCACTCACCCATCTTCGTAGAAATTAAACTGATTCCTAGAAGCGAAATAACTTATTTCACACAGTACAGGGTTCGGTACTGAAGATGTTTCTTTTCCTAAGAAACTACTTTAGAAATGAGGCGAATCCACTAACTTGTACATCTTGTTAGATTACATTAACAAGGAACGTTTGAACTTGCTGCACTCAACCGTCTTTGTAGGAAAGCAACAGAGTTCTAGAACCGATTTAGCTTCTTCACACAGTACAATGTTCGACAATGAAGATGTTTGTTTTCTCAACAAACTACTTTACAAATGAGGCAAATCTACTAACTTGGACATCTTTTTAGATTACATTAACAAGGAAAGTTTGAACTTGCTAAACTCAACCATCTTCGTAGAAAGTAAACTGATTCCTAGAACCGAATTAGCTTATTTCACACAGTAGAATGTTTGGCAATGAAGGTTTGTTTTCTTACGAAACTACTTTAGAAATGAGGCGAATGTATTAACTTGGACATCTTTTTAGATTACATTAACAAGGAATGTTTCAACTTGCTAAACTCAACCATCTTCATAGAAAGGAAACTGATTCCTAGAACCGAATTAACTTATTTCACACAGTACAGTGTTCGGTACTGAAGATGATGTTTTCTAAAGAAACTAATTTAGAAATAACTCGAATCCACTAACTTGTACATCTTGTTAGATTACACAAACTAGGAATGTTTGAACTTGCTGCACTCAAACTTCTTCGTAGGAAACCAAGTGATTCCTAGAACCGAACTAGCTTATTTCACATAGTACAGTGTTCGCTAATGAAGATGTTTGTTTTCTAAACAAACCACTTTAGAAATGAGGCCAATCTCCTAAGTTGTGCATCTTTTTTGATTACATTAACATCTAAAGGTTGAACTTGCTGCACTCAACCTTCTTTGTAGGAAAGCAAGTGATTCCTAGAACCGAATGAGCTTATTTCACACAGTACAATATTCAGCAATGAAGATGTTTGTTTTCTCAACAAACTACTTTACAAAAGAAGGCCAATCTATTAAGTTGTGCATCTTTTTAGATTACATTAACAAGGAAAGTTTGAACTTGCTGCACTCAACCATCTTCATAGAAAGGAAACTGATTCCTAGAACTGAACTAACTTATTTCACACAGTACATTGTTCAGTACTGAAGATGTTTGTTTTCTAAAAAAACCACTTTAGAAATGACACGAATCCACTAACTTGTACATCTTGTTAGATTACACAAACTAGGAAGGTTTGAACTTGCTGCACTCAACCTTCTTCGTAGGAAAGCAAGTGATTCCTAGAACCGAACTAGCTTATTTCATATAGTACAGTGTTCGGTAATGAAGATGTTTGTTTTCTAAACAAACCACTTTAGAAATGAGACCAATCTACTACGTTGTGGATCTTTTTAGATTACATTAACAAGGAAAGTTTGAACTTGCTGCACTCAACCTTCTTTGTAGGAAAGCGCTTCATTCCTTGAACCGAATGAGCTTATTTCACACAGTACAGTGTTCGGCAATGAAGATGTTTGTTTTCTCAACAAACTATTTCACAAATGAGGCGAATGTACTAACTTGGCCATCTTTTATACTACATTAACAAGGAAGGTTTGAATTTGATGCACTCAACCATCTTCGTAGAAATTGAACTTATTCCTAGAAACGAATTAACTTATTTCACACAGTACAGTGTTCGGTACTGAAGATGTTTCTTTTCTAAAGAAACTACTTTAGCAATGAGGCAAATCTACTAAGTTGTGCATCTTTTTAGATTACATTTAAAGGAACGTTTGAACTTGTTGCACTCAACCTTCTTTGTAGGAAAGCAAGTGATTCCTAGAACCGAATGAGCTTATTTCACATAGTACAATGTTCGGCAATGAAGATGTTTGATTTCTCAACAAACTACATTACAAGTGAGGTGAATCTGCTAACTTGGCCATCTTTTTAGATTACATTAAACAGGAAAGTTTGAACTTGCTGCACTCAACCATCTTCGTAGAAAGGAAACTGATTCCTAGAACCGAATTAACTTCTTTCAGACAGTACAGTGTTTGGTACTGAAGATGTTTGTTTTCTAAAGAAACCACTTTAGAAATGATGTGAATCCACTAACTTGTAAATCTTGTTAGATTACACAAACTACACTCAACCTTCTTCGTAGTAAAGCAACTGATGCCTAAAACCGAACTTATTTCACACAGTACCGTGTGCGGGAATGAAGATGTTTGGTTTCTAAACAAACTACTTTAGAAATGAAAGGAATCTACTGAGTTGTACATCTTTTTAGATTACATTAACAAGGAAAGTTTGAACTTGCTGCACTCAACCTTCTTTGTAGGAAAGCAAATGATTCCTAGAACCGAATTAGCTTATTTCACACATTACAATGTTCGGCAATGAAGATGTTTGTTTTCTCAACAAACTACTTTACAAATGAGGCGAAACTACTAACCTGGACATCTTGTTAGATTTTACAAACTAGGAAAGTTTGAACTTGCTGTACTCAACCTTCTTCGTAGGATGGCAAGTGATTCCTAGACCCTAATTAACGTATTTCACACAGTACAGTGTTCCGTACTGAAGATGTTTGTTTTCTAAACAAACTACTTTAGAAATGAGGCGAATCTACTAACTTGTACATCTTGTTAGATTACACAAACTAGGAAAGCTTGAACTTGCTGCACTCAATCTTTTTCATAGAGAAGAAACTGATTCCTTGAAATGAAACAACTTATTTCACATACTAAAGTATTTAGGATTGAAAGTGTTTGTTTTCTAAACAAGGTCGTTTAGAAATGAAGCGAAACTTGTAAGTTCTACATCTTGTTACATTACACAAAGAAGGAAAGCTTGACCTTCCTTGCACTCAATCTTCTTCGAAGGAAAGCAACTGATTTCTAGAACCAAACTAGCTCATTTCACACAGTAGAGTGTTCCGCAATCAAGATTTGAGTTTTCTAAACAACCTACTGTAGAAATGAGGCCAATCTACTAAGTTGAACATCTTTGTAGATTACATTAACAAGGAATGTTTGAACTTCCTTTACTCAACCTTCTTCGTAGGAAAGCAATTGATTCCTTGAACCGAACTAGCTTATTTCACATAGTACAGTGTTCAGTAATGAAGATGTTTGTTTTCTAAAGTAACTACTTTAGAAATGAGGCGAATCTACTAAGTTGTACATCTTTTTAGATTACATTAACAATGAAAGTTTGAACTTGCTGCACTCAACCATCTTCGTAGAAAAGAAAATGTTCCCTTGATCCTAATTGATTATTTCCCACAGTACAGTGTTCGGCAATGAATTTTTTTTGTTTTCTAAACAAACTACTTTGGAAATGAAGCAAATCTACTAAGTTTTACATCTTGTTACATTACAGAAACAAGGACACTTTGAACTTGCTGCACTCAACCTTCTTCGTAGAAAAGCAACTGATTCCTAGAAGGGAACTAGCTTATTTCACACAGTACAGTGTTCAGGAATGAAGATGTTCATTTTCTGTACAAAGTACTTTAGAAATGAGGCGAATCTACTAACTGGTACATCTTGTTAGAGTTCACAAACTAGGAAAGTTTGATCTTGCTGGACTCAACGTTCTTCGTAGGAAAGCAACTGATTCCTAGAACCGAAACAACTTATTTCACACAATACAGTATTTGGGATTGAAGGTGTTTGTTTTCTACACAATGTAGTTTAGAAATGAAGCAAAACTTGTAAGTAGTACATCTTGTTATAGTACACAAACAAGGAAAGCTTCAACTTGCTGCACTCAATCTTCTTTGCAGGAAAGGAACTGATTCTTAGAACCGACCTAGCTTATTTCACACAGTACAGTGCTTGGAACTGAAGATGTTTGTTTTCTAAAGAAAGTACTTTAGAAATGAAGCGAATCTACTAAGTTGTATACCCTGTTACATTACACAAAAAAGGAAAGTTTGAACTTTCTGCACTCAACCTTCTTCGTAGGAAAGAAACTGATTCCTAGAACCAAACTAGCTTATTTCACACAGTACAGTGTTCGGCAATGAGGATGTTTGTTTTCTCAACAAAATACTTTACAAATGAGACGAATCGTCTAACTTGGCCATCCTTTGAGATTACATTAACAAGGAAAGTTTGAACTTGCTGCACTCAACCATATTCATAGAAAAGAAAATGATTCCTAAAACCCAATTAACTTATTTCACACAGTACAGTGTTCGGCAATGAAGATGTTTGTTTTCTAAACAAACTACTCTGGAAATGAAGCGAATCTACTAAGTTTTACATCTTGTTACATTACAGAAACACGGACACTTTGAACTTGCTGCACTCAACCTTCTTCGTAGGAAAGCAACCGATTCCTTAACCGAACTAGCTTATTTCACACAGTACAGGGTTCGAGAATGAAGATGTTTGTTTTCTAAACAAAGTATTTTTAAAATGAGGTGAATCTACTAGCTTGTATATCTTGTTAGATTACACAAACTAGGATAGTTTGAACTTGCTGCACTCAGCCTTCTTTGTAGGAAAGCATCTGATTCCTAGAAGCAAAACAACTTATTTCACACAGTACAGTATTTGGGATTGAAGGTGTTTGTTTTCTAAACAAGGTAGTTTAGAAATGAAGCGACACTTGTAAGTAGTACATCTTGTTAGATTACACAAACAAGGAATGTTTGAACTTCCTGCACTCAACCTTCTTCGTAGGAAAGCAACTGATTCCTAGAACCAAACTAGCTTATTGCACATAGTACCATGTTTGGTAATGATGATGTTTGTTTTCTAAACAAACTACTTTAGAAATGAAGAGAATATACTAAGTTTTACATCTTGTTACATTACAGAAACAAGGAAAGTTTGAACTTGCTGCACTCAACCTTCTTTGTAGGAAAACAAGTGATTCCTAGTAGCAAACTAGCTTATTAAACACAGTATAGGGTTCGTGAATGAAGATGTTTGTTTTCTAAACAAACTTCTTTAGAAATGAGTCGAATCTACGAACTTGTACATCTTGTTAGGTTACACAACCTAGGAAAGTTTTAACTTACTGCACTGAACCTTCTTAGGTGGAAAGCAACTGATTCCTAGAACCGAAACAACTTATTGCACACCGTATAAGGTTCGGCAATGAAGATGTTTGTTTTCTCAACAAACTACTTTGCAAATGAGGAGAATCTACTAAGTTGTATATCTTTTTAGATTCCATTAACAAGGAAAGTTTGAACTTGCTGCAATCAACCGACTTCACAGAAAAGAAAATGATTCCTAGAACTGAACTAACTTATTTCACAGAGTACTTTGTTCGGGAATGAAGATGTTTGTTTTCTAAACTACCTATTGTAGAAATGAGGACAACTGACTAAGTTGTACATCTTTTTAGATTACATTAACAATGAAAGTTTGAACTTCCTGCACTCAACCTTCTTCGTAGGAAAGCAACTGATTCCTAGAACCGAACTAGCTTATTTCACATAGTACAGTGTTGGGTAATGATCATGTTTGTTTTCTAAACAAACGACTTTAGAAATGGGGCGAATATACTAAGTTGTACATCGTTTTAGATTACATTAGCAAGGAAAGTTTGATCTTGCTGCACTAAACCATGTTCGTAGAAAAGAAACTGATTCCAAGAACTGAGCTAACTTATTTCACACAGTACAGTGTTTAACAATGAAGATGTTTGTTTTCCAAACAAACTACTTTAGACATGAAGCGAATCTACTAAGTTTTACATCTTGATACAATACAGAAACAAGCACAGTTTGAACTTGCTGCACTCAACCTTCTTCGTCGGAAAGCAACTGATTCCTAGAACCGAACTAGCTTGTTTCACACAGTACAGTGTTCGGCACTGATGATGTTTGTTTTCTAAACAAACTACTTTAGAAATGAAGCGAAACTTGTTAGTAGTACATCCTGTTACATTACACACACAAGGAAAGTTGAACTTCCTGCACTCAACCTTCTTCGTAGGAAAGCAAGTGATTCCTAGAACCGAACTAGCTTATTCACACCGCACAATGTTTGAAATGAAGATGTTTGTTTTCTCAACAAACTACTTTACAAATGAGGCAAATCTACTAAGTTGTACATCTTTTTAGGTTACATTAACAAGGAAAGTTTGACTTGCTGCACTCAACCTTCTTCGTAGGAAAGCACCTGATTCCTAGAACCAAACTACCTTATTTCAAACAGTACGGGGTTCAGGAATCAAGATGTTTGTTTTCTAAACAAACTACTTTAGAAATGAGGCGAATCTACTAACTTGTATATCTTGTTAGATTAAACAAACTAGGAAAGTTAGAACTTCCTGCACTCAACCTTCTTCGTAGGAAAGCAACTGATTCCTAGAACCGAACTAGCTTATTTCACACCATACAATGTTCGGCAATGATGATGTTTGTTTTCTAAACAAACTACTTTACAAATGAGGCAAATCTACTAAGTTGTACATCTTTTTGAATACATTAACAAGGAAAGTTTGAACTTGCGGCACTTAACCATCTTCGTAGAAAAGAAACTGATTCCTAGAACCAAACTAACTTATTTCACACAGTACAGTGTTCAGAAATGAAGATATTTGTTTTCTGAACAAACTACTTTAAAAATGAGGCGAATCTACTAACTTGTACATCTTGTTAGATTTCATAAACTAGGAAAGTTTGAACTTGGTGCACTCAACCTTCTTCGTAGGAAAGCAACTGATTCCTAGAACTGAAACGACTTATTTCACACAATACAGTATTTGGGATTGAAGGTGTTTGTTTTCTAAACAAGGTAGTTTAGAAATGAAGCAAAATTGTAAGTAGTACGTCTTGTTAGATTGCACAAACAAGGAAAGTTTGAACTTCCTGCACTCAACCTTCTTCGTAGGAAAGCAACTGATTCCTAGAACCGAACTAGCTTATTCACACCGTACAATGTTCGGCAATCAGGATGTTTGTTTTCTCAACAAACTACTTTACAAATGAGGCAAATCTACTAAGTTGTATATCTTTTTAGGTTACATTAACAAGGAAAGTTTGAACTTCCTGCACTCAACCTTCTTCATAGGAAAGCACCTGATTCCTAGAACCGAACTAGCTTATTTCACACATTACAGGCTTGGGAATGAAGATGTTTGTTTTCTAAACAAACTACTTTAGAAATGAGGTGAATCTAATAACTTGTACATCTTGTTAGATTATACAATCTAGGAAACTTTGAACTTGCTGCACTCAACCGTCTTCATAGAAAGGAACTGATTCCTAGAATTGAAACAACTTATTTCACACAGTAGAATATTTGGGAATGAAGGTTTTTTTTTTCTAAACAAGGTAGTTTAGAAATGAAGCGAAACTTGAAAGTTGTACATCTTGTTAGATTACACAAACAAGGAAAGTTTGAACTTGCTGCACTCAAAATTCTTTGTACGAAAGCAACTGATTCCTAGAACTGAACTAGGTTATTTTACCCAGTACAGTGTTTGGCAATGAAATGTTTGTTTTCTAAACAAACTACTTTAGAAATGAAGCAAATCTACTAAGTTGTACATGTTGTTACATTACAAAAACAAGGAAAGTTTGAACTTGCTGCATTCACCCTTCCTCGTAGGAAAGCAACTGATTCCTAGAACCGAAGTAGCTTATTTCATACAGTACAGTGCTCGGCAATGAAGACGTTTGTTTTCTAAACAACCTACTGTAGAAATGAGGTCAATCTACTAAGTTGAACATCTTTTTAGATTACGTTAAGAAGGAATGTTTGAACTTCCTGCACTCAACCATCTTCGTAGAAAAGAAACTGATTCCTAGAAGCGAACTAAGTTATTTCACACAGTACAGTGTTCAGCAATGAAGGTGTTTGTTTTCTAAACAAACTACTTTAGAAATGAAGCGTATCTACTGAGTTTTACATCTTGTTACTTTACAGAAACAAGGAAAGTTTGAACTTGCTGCACTCAACCTTTTTCGTAGGAATTCAAGTGATTCCTAGAACCGAACTAGCTTATATTACAGAGTACAGGGTTCGGGAATGAAGATGTTTGTTTTCTAAACAAAGTACTTCAGAAATGAGGCGAATCTACTGACGTGTACATATTTTAAGATTACACAAACTAGGAATGTTTGAACTTACTGCACTCAACCTTCTTCGTAGGAAAGCAACTGATTCCTAGAACCGAAACAACTTATTTTACACAATACAGTATATGGGATTGAAGGAGCTTGTTTTCTAAACAAGGTAGATTAGAAATGCAGCGAAACTTGTAATTTGTACATCTTTTTAGATTACACAAACAGGGAAAGTTTGAACTTGTTGCACTCAACCTTCTTCGTAGGAAAGCAACTGATTCCTAGAACCAAACTAGCTTATTTCACACAGTACAGTGTTCGGCAATGAAGATGTTTGTTTTCTAAACAAACTACTCTGGAAATGAAGCGAATCTACTAAGTTTTACATCTTGTTACATTACAGAAACACGGACACTTTGAACTTGCTGCACTCAACCTTCTTCGTAGGAAAGCAACCGATTCCTTAACCGAACTAGCTTATTTCACACAGTACAGGGTTCGAGAATGAAGATGTTTGTTTTCTAAACAAAGTATTTTTAAAATGAGGTGAATCTACTAGCTTGTATATCTTGTTAGATTACACAAACTAGGATAGTTTGAACTTGCTGCACTCAGCCTTCTTTGTAGGAAAGCATCTGATTCCTAGAAGCAAAACAACTTATTTCACACAGTACAGTATTTGGGATTGAAGGTGTTTGTTTTCTAAACAAGGTAGTTTAGAAATGAAGCGACACTTCTACTAAGTAGTACATCTTGTTAGATTACACAAACAAGGAATGTTTGAACTTCCTGCACTCAACCTTCTTCGTAGGAAAGCAACTGATTCCTAGAACCAAACTAGCTTATTGCACATAGTACCATGTTTGGTAATGATGATGTTTGTTTTCTAAACAAACTACTTTAGAAATGAAGAGAATATACTAAGTTTTACATCTTGTTACATTACAGAAACAAGGAAAGTTTTGAACTTGCTGCACTCAACCTTCTTTGTAGGAAAACAAGTGATTCCTAGTAGCAAACTAGCTTATTAAACACAGTACAGGGTTCGCGAATGAAGATGTTTGTTTTCTAAACAAACTTCTTTAGAAATGAGTCGAATCTACGAACTTGTACATCTTGTTACGTTACACAACCTAGGAAAGTGTTAACTTACTGCACTGAACCTTCTTAGGTGGAAAGCAACTGATTCCTAGAACCGAAACAACTTATTGCACACAATACAGGTTAGCAGCAATGAAGATGTTTGTTTTCTCAACAAACTACTTTGCAAATGAGGAGAATCTACTAAGTTGTATATCTTTTTAGATTCCATTAACAAGGAAAGTTTGAAGTTGCTGCAATCAACCGTCTTCATAGAAAAGAAAATGATTCCTAGAACCGAACTAACTTATTTCACAGAGTACTTTGTTGGGAATGAAGATGTTTGTTTTCTAAACAAACTACCTTGTAGAAATGAGGACAACTGACTAAGTTGTACATCTTTTTAGATTACATTAACAATGAAAGTTTGAACTTCCTGCACTCAACCTTCTTCGTAGGCAAGCAACTGATTCCTAGAACCGAACTAGCTTATTTCACATAGTACAGTGTTGGGTAATGATCATGTTTGTTTTCTAAACAAACGACTTTAGAAATGGGGCGAATCTACTAAGTTGTACATCTTTTTAGATTACATTAGCAAGGAAAGTTTGAACTTGCTGCACTAAACCATGTTCGTAGAAAAGAAACTGATTCCAAGAACTGAACTAACTTATTTCACACAGTACAGTGTTTAACAATGAAGATGTTTGTTTTCTAAACAAACTACTTTAGACATGAAGCGAATCTACTAAGTTTTACATCTTGATACAATACAGAAACAAGCACAGTTTGAACTTGCTGCACTCAACCTTCTTCGTAGGAAAGCAACTGATTCCTAGAACCGAACTAGCTTGTTTCACACAGTACAGTGTTCGGCACTGATGATGTTTGTTTTCTAAACAAACTACTTTAGAAATGAAGCGAAACTTGTTAGTAGTACATCCTGTTACATTACACACACAAGGAAAGTTGAACTTCCTGCACTCAACCTTCTTCGTAGGAAAGCAAGTGATTCCTAGAACCGAACTAGCTTATTCACACCGTACAATGTTTGGAAATGAAGATGTTTGTTTTCTCAACAAACTACTTTACAAATGAGGCAAATCTACTAAGTTGTACATCTTTTTAGGTTACATTAACAAGGAAAGTTTGACTTGCTGCACTCAACCTTCTTCGTAGGAAAGCACCTGATTCCTAGAACCAAACTACCTTATTTCAAACAGTACGGGGTTCAGGAATCAAGATGTTTGTTTTCTAAACAAACTACTTTAGAAATGAGGCGAATCTACTAACTTGTATATCTTGTTAGATTAAACAAACTAGGAAAGTTAGAACTTCCTGCACTCAACCTTCTTCGTAGGAAAGCAACTGATTCCTAGAACCGAACTAGCTTATTTCACACCATACAATGTTGGCAATGATGATGTTTGTTTTCTAAACAAACTACTTTTACAAATGAGGCAAATCTACTAAGTTGTACATCTTTTTGAATACATTAACAAGGAAAGTTTGAACTTTGCACTTAACCATCTTCGTAGAAAAGAAACTGATTCCTAGAACCAAACTAACTTATTTCACACAGTACAGTGTTCAGAAATGAAGATATTTGTTTTCTGAACAAACTACTTTAAAATGAGGCGAATCTACTAACTTGTACATCTTGTTAGATTTCATAAACTAGGAAAGTTTGAACTTGGTGCACTTAACCTTCTTTGTAGGACAGCAACTGATTCCTAGAACTGAAACGACTTATTTCACACAATACAGTATTTGGGATTGAAGGTGTTTGTTTTCTAAACAAGGTAGTTTAGAAATGAAGCAAAATTGTAAGTAGTACGTCTTGTTAGATTGCACAAACAAGGAAAGTTTGAACTTCCTGCACTCAACCTTCTTCGTAGGAAAGCAACTGATTCCTAGAACCGAACTAGCTTATTCACACCGTACAATGTTCGGCAATCAGGATGTTTGTTTTCTCAACAAACTACTTTACAAATGAGGCAAATCTACTAAGTTGTATATCTTTTTAGGTTACATTAACAAGGAAAGTTTGAACTTCCTGCACTCAACCTTCTTCATAGGAAAGCACCTGATTCCTAGAACCGAACTAGCTTATTTCACACATTACAGGCTTGGGAATGAAGATGTTTGTTTTCTAAACAAACTACTTTAGAAATGAGGCGAATCTAATAACTTGTACATCTTGTTAGATTATACAATCTAGGAAACTTTGAACTTGCTGCACTCAACCGTCTTCATAGAAAGGAACTGATTCCTAGAATTGAAACAACTTATTTCACACAGTAGAATATTTGGGAATGAAGGTTTTTTTTTTTTTCTAAACAAGGTAGTTTAGAAATGAAGCGAAACTTGAAAGTTGTACATCTTGTTAGATTACACAAACAAGGAAAGTTTGAACTTGCTGCACTCAAAATTCTTTGTACGAAAGCAACTGATTCCTAGAACTGAACTAGGGTATTTTACCCAGTACAGTGCTCGGCAATGAAGATGTTTGTTTTCTAAACAAACTACTTTAGAAATGAAGCAAATCTACTAAGTTGTACATCTTGTTACATTACAAAAACAAGGAAAGTTTGAACTTGCTGCATTCAACCTTCTTCGTAGGAAAGCAACTGATTCCCTAGAACTAAGTAGCTTATTTCATACAGTACAGTGCTTGGCAATGAAGACGTTTGTTTTCTAAACAACCTACTTTAGAAATGAGGTCAATCTACTAAGTTGAACATCTTTTTAGATTACGTTAAGAAGGAATGTTTGAACTTCCTGCACTCAACCATCTTCGTAGAAAAGAAACTGATTCCTAGAAGCGAACTAAGTTATTTCACACAGTTCAGTGTTCGGCAACGAAGATGTTTGTTTTCTAAACAAACTACTTTAGAAATGAAGCGTATCTACTGAGTTTTACATCTTGTTACTTTACAGAAACAAGGAAAGTTTGAACTTGCTGCACTCAACCTTTTTCGTAGGAATTCAAGTGATTCCTAGAACCGAACTAGCTTATATCACAGAGTACAGGGTTCGGGAATGAAGATGTTTGTTTTCTAAACAAAGTACTTTAGAAATGAGGCGAATCTACTGACGTGTACATATTTTAAGATTACACAAACTAGGAATGTTTGAACTTGCTGCACTCAACCTTCTTCGTAGGAAAGCAACTGATTCCTAGAACCGAAACAACTTATTTTACACAATACAGTATTTGGGATTGAAGATGTTTGTTTTCTAAACAAGGTAGATTACAAATGCAGTGAAACTACTAATTTGTACATCTTTTAGATTACACAAACAAGGGAAAGTTTGAACTTGTTGCACTCAACCTTCTTCGTAGGAAAGCAACTGATTCCTAGAACCAAACTAGCTTATTTCACACAGTACAGTGTTCGGCAATGAAGATGTTTGTTTTCTAAACAAACTACTCTAGAAATGAAGCGAATCTACTAAGTTTTACATCTTGTTACATTACACAAACTAGGACAGTTTGAACTTGCTGCACTCAACCTTCTTCGTAGGAAAGCAACTGATTCCTAGAACCGAACTAGCTTATTTCACACAGTACAGGGTTCGAGAATGAAGATGTTTGTTTTCTAAACAAAGTATTTTTAAAATGAGGTGAATCTACTAGCTTGTACATCTTGTTAGATTACACAAACTAGGATAGTTTGAACTTGCTGCACTCAGCCTTCTTTGTAGGAAAGCAACTGATTCCTAGAACAAAACAACTTATTTCACACAGTACAGTGTTTGGGATTGAAGGTGTTTGTTTTTCTAAACAAGGTAGTTTAGAAATGAAGCGACACTTGTAAGTAGTACATCTTGTTAGATTACACAAACAAGGAATGTTTGAACTTCCTGCACTCAACCTTCTTCGTAGGAAAGCAACTGATTCCTAGAACCAAACTAGCTTATTGCACATAGTACCATGTTTGGTAATGATGATGTTTGTTTTCTAAACAAACTACTTTAGAAATGAAGAAATATACTAAGTTTTACATCTTGTTACATTACAGAAACAAGGAAAGTTTGAACTTGCTGCACTCAACCTTCTTTGTAGGAAAACAAGTGATTCCTAGAACCAAACTAGCTTATTAAACACAGTATAGTGTTCGTGAATGAAGATGTTTGTTTTCTAAACAAACTACTTTAGAAATGAGTCGAATCTACGAACTTGTACATCTTGTTAGGTTACACAACCTAGGAAAGTTTTAACTTACTGCACTCAACCTTCTTAGGTGGAAAGCAACTGATTCCTAGAACCGAAACAACTTATTTCACACAGTTACAGGTTTGGCAATGAAGATGTTTGTTTTCTCAACAAACTACTTTGCAAATGAGGAGAATCTACTAAGTTGTATATCTTTTTAGATTCCATTAACAAGGAAAGTTTGAACTTGCTGCAATCAACCACTTCACAGAAAAGAAAATGATTCCTAGAACTGAACTAACTTATTTCACACAGTACTTTGTTTGGGAATGAAGATGTTTGTTTTCTAAACTACCTATTTTAGAAATGAGGACAACTGACTAAGTTGTACATCTTTTAGATTACATTAACAATGAAAGTTTGAACTTCCTGCACTCAACCTTCTTTGTCAGGAAAGCAACTGATTCCTAGAACTGAACTAGCTTATTTCACATAGTACAGTGTTTGGTAATGATCATGTTTGTTTTCTAAACAAACGACTTTAGAAATGGGGCAAATCTACTAAGTTGTACATCTTTTTAGATTACATTAACAAGGAAAGTTTGATCTTGCTGCACTCAACCATGTTCGTAGAAAAGAAACTGATTCCAAGAACTGAGTAGCTTATTTCACACAGTACAGTGTTTAACAATGAAGATGTTTGTTTTCCAAACAAACTACTTTAGACATGAAGCAGAATCTACTAAGTTTTACATCTTGATACAATACAGAAACAAGCACAGTTTGAACTTGCTGCACTCAACCTTCTTCGTCGGAAAGCAACTGATTCCTAGAACCGAACTAGCTTATTTCACACAGTACAGTGTTCGGCAATGATGATGTTTGTTTTCTAAACAAACTACTTTAGAAATGAAGCGAAACTTGTTAGTAGTACATCCTGTTACATTACACACACAAGGAAAGTTGAACTTGCTGCACTCAACCTTCTTCGTAGGAAAGCAAGTGATTCCTAGAACCGAACTAGCTTATTCACACCGTACAATGTTTGGAAATGAAGATGTTTGTTTTCTCAACAAACTACTTTACAAATGAGGCAAATCTACTAAGTTGTACATCTTTTTTAGATTACATTAACAAGGAAAGTTTGAACTTGCTGCACTCAACCTTCTTCGTAGGAAAGCACCTGATTCCTAGAACCAAACTACCTCATTTCAAACATTACGGGGTTCAGGAATCAAGATGTTTGTTTTCTAAACAAACTACTTTAGAAATGAGGCGAATCTACTAACTTGTATATCTTGTTAGATTAAACAAACTAGGAAAGTTAGAACTTGCTGCACTCAACCTTCTTCATAGGAAAGCAATTGATTCCTAGAACCGAACTAGCTTATTTCACACCATACAATGTTCGGCAAGGAAGATGTTTGTTTTCTAAACAAACTACTTTACAAATGAGGCGAATCTACTAAGTTGTACATCTTCTTGAATACATTAACAAGGAAAGTTTGAACTTGCGGCACTTAACCATCTTCGTAGAAAAGAAACTGATTCCTAGAACCAAACTAACTTATTTCACACAGTACAGTGTTCAGAAATGAAGATATTTGTTTTCTGAACAAACTACTTTAATAATGAGGCGAATCTACTAACTTGTACATCTTGTTAGATTTCATAAACTAGGAAAGTTTGAACTTGGTGCACTCAACCTTCTTTGTAGGAAAGCAACTGATTCCCAGAACTGAAACGACTTATTTCACACAATACAGTATTTGGGATTGAAGGTGTTTGTTTTCTAAACAAGGTAGTTTATAAATGAAGCAAAATTGTAAGTAGTACATCTTGTTAGATTGCACAAACAAGGAAAGTTTGAACTTCCTGCACTCAACCTTCTTCGTAGGAACGCAACAGATTCCTAGAACCAAACTAGCTTATTTCACACAGTACAGTGTTTGGCAATGAAGATGTTTGTTTTCTAAACAACCTGCTGTAGAAATGAGGCCAATCTAGTAAGTTGTACATCTTTTCAGATTACATTAACAATGAAAGTTTGAACTTCCTGCACTAAACCTTCTTCGTAGGAAAGCAAGTGATTCCTAGAACCGAACTGGCTTATTTCACAAAGTACCGTGTTCAGTAATGAAGATGTTTGTTTTCTAAACAAACTACTTTAGAAATGAGGCAAATCTACTAACTTGTACATCTTGTTACATTACACAAACTAGGAAAGTTTGAACTTCCTGAACTCAACCTTCTTCGTAGGAAAGCAACTGATTCCCAGAACCGAAACAACTTATTTCACACAGTACAGTATTTGGGATTGAAGGTGTTTGTTTTCTAAACAAGGTAGTTTAGAAATGAAGCGAAATTTGAAAGTTGTACATCTTGTTAGATTACACAAACAAGGAAAGTTTGAACTTGCTGGATTCAAAATTCTTTGTACGAAAGCAACTGATTCCTGGAACTGAACTAGGTTATTTTACCTAGTACAGTGTTTGGCAATGAAATGTTTGTTTTCTAAACAAACTACTTTAGAAATGAAGCGTATCTACTAACTTTCACATCATGTTACTTTACAGAAACAAGGAAAGTTTGAACTTGCTGCACTCAACCTTTTTCGTTGGAATTCAAGTGATTCCTAGAACGGAACTAGCTTATATCACAGAGTACAGGGTTCGGGAATGAAGATGTTTGTTTTCTAAACAAAGTACTTTAGAAATGAGGCGAATCTACTGACATGTACATATTTTAAGATTACACAAACTAGGAATGTTTGAACTTGCTGCACTCAACCTTCTTCGTAGGAAAGCAACTGATTCCTAGAACCGAAACAACTTATTTTACATAATACAGTATATGGGATTGAAGGTGCTTGTTTTCTAAACAAGGTAGTTTAGAAATGCAGCGAAACTTGTAATTCATACATCTTTTTAGATTACACAAACAGGGAAAGTTTGAACTTGCTGCACTCAACCTTCTTCGTAGGAAAGCAACTGATTCCTAGAACCAAACTAGCTTATTTCACACAGTACAGCATTTGGGAATGAAGATGCTTGTTTTCTATACAGACTACCTTAGAAATGAGGCGAATCTACTAACTTGTACATCTTGTTATATTACACAAACTAGGAAAGTTTGAACTTGCTGCACTCATTCTTCTTCATAGGAAAACAACTGATTCGTAGAACCGAACTAGCTTATTTCACACAGTACAATGTTCGGCAATGAAGATGTTTGATTTCTCAACAAACTACTTTACAAATAAGGCGAATCTACTAAGTTGTACATCTTGTAGATTACATTAACAAGGAACGTTTGAACTTGCTGCACTGAACCATCTTCGTAGAAAAGAAACTGATTCCTAGAACCGAACTAGCTTACTTCATAAAGCACAGTGTTTGGCAATGAAGATGTGTGTTTTCTGAACAAACTACTTTAGAAATGAAGCGAATCTACTAAGTTGTATATCCTGTTACATTACACAAAAAAGGAAAGATTGAACTTGCTGCACTCAACCTTCTCCGTAGGAAAGCAAATGATTCCAAGATTCGAACTAGCTTATTTCATACAGTACTGTGTTCGGGAATGAAGATGTTTGTGTTCTAAACAACCTACTATAGAAATGAGGCCAATCTACTGAGGTTTACATCTTTTTTGATTACATTAAACAGGAAAGTTTGAACTTGCTGCACTCCACCTTCTTCATAGGAAAGCAACTGATTCCTAGAAGCGAACTAGCTTATTTCACATAGTACAGTGTTCGGTAATGAAGATGTTTGTTTTCTAAACAAATTACTTTACAAATGACGCAAATCTACTAAGTTGTACATCTTTTTAGATTACATTAACAAGGAAAGTTTGAACTTGCTGCACTCAACCAACATAATAGAGAATAAACTGATTCCTACAACTGAACTAGCTTATTTCACACAGTACAGTGTTTGGAAATGAAGATATTTGTTTCCTAAACAAACTACTTCAGAAATGAAGTGAATCTGCTAAGTTTTACATCCTGGTACATTACACAAACAAGGAAAGTTTGAACTTGCTGCACTCAATCTTCTATGTAGGAAAGCAACTGATTCCTAGAACTGGACTAGCTTATTTCACACAGTACAGGGTTCCGGAATGAAGATGCTTGTTTTCTAAACAAACTACTTTAGAAATGCGGCCAATCTACTAACTTGTACATCTTGTTAGATTACACAAACTAGGACAGTTTGAACTTGCTGCACTCAACCTTCTTCATAGGAAAGGAAATGATTCCTAGAACCGAACTAGCTTATTTCACATAGTACAGTGTTCGGTAATGAAGATGTTTGTTTTCTAAACAAACTACTTTAGAAATGTGGTGAATCTACTACGTTGTTCATCTTTTCAGATTACATTAACAAGGAAAGTTTGAACTTGCTGCACTGAACCATCTTCGTAGAAAAAAAACTGATACCTAGAACCGAATTAACTTATTTCACACAGTACACTGTTGAGCAATGATTATGTTTGTTTTCTAAACCAAGTAGTTTAGAAATGAAGCAAAACTTGTAATTTTTACATCTTGTTAGATTGCACAAACAAGGAAAGTTTGAATTTGCTGTACTCAACCTTATTCGAGGGAAAGCAACTGATTCCTAGAACCGAAGTAGCTTATTTCACATATTAGAGCTCGGGAATGAAGATGTTTGTTTACTTAACAACCTATTGCAGAAATGAGGCCAATCTACTAAGTTGTATATATTTTTAGATTACATTAAAAAGGAAAGTTTGAACTTGCTGCACTCAACCTTCTTCGGAGGATAGCAACTGATTCCTAGACCAAACTAGCTTATTTTATGCAATACAGGGTTCAGGAATGATGATGTTTGTTTTCTAAACAAACTACTTTAGAAATGAGGCGAATCTACTAACTTTTACATCTTGTTAGATTACACAAACTAGGAAAGTTTGAACTTGCTGCACTCAACATTCTTCGGAGGAAAGCAACTGATTCCTAGAACTGAACTAGCTTATTTCACACAGTACAGTGTTCAGCAATGAAGATGTTTGTTTTCTAAACAACCTATTGCATAAATGAGGCCAATCTACTAAGTTGTACATCTTTTTAGATTACATTGACAAGGAAAGTTTGAACTTGCTGCACTCCACCTTCTCCGTAGGAAAGCAACTGATTTCTAGAACAGAACTAGCTTATTTCACATAGTACAGTGTTCTGTCATGAAGATGTTTGTTTTCTGAACAAACTACTTTAGAAATAATGTGAATCTACTAAGTTGTACATCTTTTTAGATTACATTAACAAGGACAGTTTGAACTTGCTGCACTCAACCATCTTCGTAGAAAAGAAACTGATACCTAGAACCGAATTAACTTACTTCACACAGTACAGTGTTGAGTAATGAATAAGTTTGTTTTCTAAACAAAGTAGTTTAGAAATGAAGCGAAACTTGTAATTTTTACATCTTGTTAGATTGCACAAACAAGGAAAGTTTGAACTTGCTGTACTCCACCTTCCTCCTAGGAAAGCAACTGATTCCTAGAACCGAACTACCTTATTTCACACATTAGAGTTCGGGAATGAAGATGCTTATTTTCCTAACAACGTATTGTAGAAATGAGGCCAATCTACTAAGTCGTACATCTTTTTAGATTACATTAACAAGGAAAGTTTGAACTTGCTGCACTCAACCTTCTTCGTAGGAAAGCAACTGATTCCTAGACCAAACTAGCTTATTTCACACAATATAGGGTTCAGGAAATATGATGTTTGTTTTCTAAAGAAACTGCTTAAAAATGAGGCGAATCTACTAACTTGTACATCTTGTTAGATTTCACACACTAGGAAAGTTTGAACTTGCTGCACTCAACCTTCTTCGTAGGAAAGCAACTGATTCCTAGAACCGAATTAACTTATTTCACACAGTACAGTGTTCGGCAATGAACATGTTTGTTTTCTAAACAACCTATTGCATAAACCAGGCCAATCTACTATGTTGTACATCTTTTTAGATTACATTGACAAGGAAAGTATGAACTTGCTGCCCTCCACCTTCTTCGGAGGAAAGCAACTGATTCCTAGAACAGAACTAGCTTATTTCACATAGTACAGTGTTCTGTAATGAAGATGTTTGTTTTCTAAACAAAGTACTTTAGAAAAGACGTGAGTCTACTAAGCTTGTATATCTTTTTAGATTACATTAACAAGGATAGTTTGAACTTGCTGCACTCAGCCATCTTTGTAGGAAAGAATCTGATTCCTAGAACAAAACAACTTATTTCACACAGTACAGGGTTTGGGATTGAAGGTGTTTGTTTTCTAAACAAGGTAGTTTAGAAATGAGGTGAACACTTGTAAGTAGTACATCTTGTTAGATTAAACAAACAAGGAAATGTTTTAACATCCTGCACTCAACCTTCTTCGTAGGAAAGCAACTGATACCTAGAACCAAACTAGCTTATTGCACATAGTACCATGTTTGGCAATGATGATGTTTGTTTTCTAAACAAACTACTTTAGAAATGAAGAGAATATACTAAGTTTTACATCTTGTTACATTACAGAAACAAGGAAAGTTTGAACTTGCTGCACTCAACCTTCTTTGTAGGAAAACAAGTGATTCCTAGAAGCAAACTAGCTTATTAAACACAGTATAGGGTTGGGCAATGAAGATGTTTGTTTTCTAAACAAACTAGTTTAGAAATGAGTCGAATCTTGTAATTTGTACATCTTGTTAGGTTACACAACCTAGGAAAGTTTTAACTTACTGCACTGAACCTTCTTAGTGGAACTCAACTGATTCCTAGAACCGAAACAACTTATTGCACACAGTACAGTATCAGAAATGAAGATGTTTGCTTTTCTCAACAAACTACTTTAGCAAATGAACAGAATCTACTAAGTTGTATATCTTTTTAGATTACATTAACAAGGAAAGTTTGAACTTGCTGCAATCAACCTTCTTCACAGAAAAGAAAATGATTCCTAGAACTGAACTAACTTATTTCACAGAGTACTTTGTTCGGGAATGAAGATGTTTGTTTTCTAAACAAACTATTTTAGAAATGAGGACAACAACTAAGTTGTACATCTTTTTAGATTACATTAACAATGAAAGTTTGAACTTCCTGCACTCAACCTTCTTCGTAGGAAAGCAACTGATTCCTAGAACCAAACTAGCTTATTTCACAGTACCATGTTGGGGAATGAAGATGTTTGTTTTCTAAACAAACTACTTTAGAAATGAGGTGAATATACTAAGTTGTACATCTTTTTAGATTACATTAGCAAGGAAAGTTTGATCTTGCTGCACTAAACCATCTTCGTAGAAAAGAAACTGATACCAAGAACTGAGCTAACTTATTTCACACAGTACAGTGTTTAACAATGAAGATGTTTGTTTTCCTAAACAAACTACTTTAGAAATGAAGCGAATCTACTAAGTTTTACATCTTGATACATTACACAAACAAGCACAGTTTGAACTTGCTGCACTCAACCTTCTTCGTATGAAAGCAACTGATTCCTAGAACCGAACTAGCTTGTTTCACACAGTACAGTGTTCTGCACTGATGATGTTTGTTTTCTAAACAAACTACTTTAGAAATGAAGCGAAACTTGTTAGTAGTACATCCTGTTACATTACACACACAAGGAAAGTTGAACTTCCTGCACTCAACCTTCTTCGTAGGAAAGCAAGTGATTCCTAGAACCGAACTAGCTTATTTCACACAGTACAATGTTTGGAAATGAAGATGTTTGTTTTCTCAACAAACTACTTTACAAATGAGGCAAATCTACTAAGTTGTACATCTTTTTAGGTTACATTAACAAGGAAAGTTTGACTTGCTGCACTCAACCTTCTTCGTAGGAAAGCACCTGATTCCTAGAACCAAACTACCTTATTTCAAACAGTACGGGGGGTTCAGGAATCAAGATGTTTGTTTTCTAAACAAACTACTTTAGAAATGAGGCGAATCTACTAACTTGTATATCTTGTTAGATTAAACAAACTAGGAAAGTTAGAACTTCCTGCACTCAACCTTCTTCATAGGAAAGCAACTGATTCCTAGAACCGAACTAGCTTATTTCACACATACAATGTTCGGCAATGATGATGTTTGTTTTCTAAACAAACTACTTTACAAATGAGGCAAATCTACTAAGTTGTACATCTTTTTGAATACATTAACAAGGAAAGTTTGAACTTGGTGCACTTAACCATCTTCGTAGAAAAGAAACTGATTCCTAGAACCAAACTAACTTATTTCACACAGTACAGTGTTCAGAAATGAAGATATTTGTTTTCTAAACAAACTACTTTAAAAATGAGGCGAATCTACTAACTTGTACATCTTGTTAGATTTCATAAACAAGGAAAGTTTGAACTTGGTGCACTCAACCTTCTTCGTAGGAAAGCAACTGATTCCTAGAACTGAAACGAGCTTATTTCACACAATACAGTATTTGGGATTGAAGGTGTTTGTTTTCTAAACAAGGTAGTTTAGAAATGAAGCAAAATTGAAGTAGTACGTCTTGTTAGATTGCACAAACAAGGAAAGTTTGAACTTCCTGCACTCAACCTTCTTCCTAGGAAAGCAACTGATTCCTAGAACCAAATTAGCTTATTTCACACAGTACAATGTTCAGCAATCAGGATGTTTGTTTTCTCAACAAACTACTTTACAAATGAGGCAAATCTACTAAGTTGTATATCTTTTAGGTTACATTAACAAGGAAAGTTTGAACTTCCTGCACTCAACCTTCTTCATAGGAAAGCACCTGATTCCTAGAACCGAACTAGCTTATTTCACACATTACAGGCTTGGGAATGAAGATGTTTGTTTTCTAAACAAACTACTTTAGAAATGAGGTGAATCTAATAACTTGTACATCTTGTTAGATTATACAATCTAGGAAACTTTGAACTTGCTGCACTCAACCATCTTCATAGAAAGGAACTGATTCCTAGAATTGAAACAACTTATTTCACACAGTAGAATATTTGGGAATGAATATGTTTTTTTTCTAAACAAGGTAGTTTAGAAATGAAGCGAAACTTGAAAGTTGTACATCTTGTTAGATTACACAAACAAGGAAAGTTTGAACTTGCTGCACTCAAAATTCTTTGTACGAAAGCAACTGATTCCTAGAACTGAACTAGGTTATTTTACCCAGTACAGTGTTTGGCAATGAAATGTTTGTTTTCTAAACAAACTACTTTAGAAATGAAGCAAATCTACTAAGTTGTACATGTTGTTACATTACAAAAACAAGGAAAGTTTGAACTTGCTGCATTCAACCTTCCTCTTTAGGAAAGCAACTGATTCCTAGAAGCAGAAGTAGCTTATTTCATACAGTACAGTGTGGTGGCAATGAAGACGTTTGTTTTCTAAACAACCTACTGTAGAAATGAGGTCAATCTACTAAGTTGAACATCTTTTTAGATTACGTTAAGAAGGAATGTTTGAACTTCCTGCACTCAACCATCTTTGGGAAAGAAACTGATTCTAAGAGCAGAACTAAGTTATTTCACACAGTACAGTGTTCAGCAATGAAGGTGTTTGTTTTCTAAACAAACTACTTTAGAAATGAAGCGTATCTACTGAGTTTTACATCTTGTTACTTTACAGAAACAAGGAAAGTTTGAACTTGCTGCACTCAACCCTTTTCCTAGGAATTCAAGTGATTCTAAGAACAGAACTAGCTTATATTACACAGTACAGGGTTTGGGAATGAAGATGTTTGTTTTCTAAACAAAGTACTTTAGAAATGAGGCGAATCTACTGATGCTGTACATATTTTAAGATTACACAAACTAGGAATGTTTGAACTTGCTGCACTCAACCTTCTTGTGAGGAAAGCAACTGATTCCTAGAGCAGAAACAACTTATTTTACACAATACAGTATATGGGATTGAAGGAGCTTGTTTTCTAAACAAGGTAGATTAGAAATGCAGCGAAACTTGTAATTTGTACATCTTTTTAGATTACACAAACAGGGAAAGTTTGAACTTGTTGCACTCAACCTTCTTCGTAGGAAAGCAACTGATTCCTAGAACCAAACTAGCTTATTTCACACAGTACAGCGTTTGGGAATGAAGATGCTTGTTTTCTATACAAACTACCTTAGAAATGAGGCGAATCTACTAACTTGTACATCTTGTTATATTACACAAACTAGGAAAGTTTGAACTTGCTGCACTCATTCTTCTTCGTAGGAAAACAACTGATTCGTAGAACCAAACTAGCTTATTTCACACAGTACAATGTTCGGCAATGAAGATGTTTGATTTCTCAACAAACTACTTTACAAATAAGGCGAATCTACTAAGTTGTACATCTTTTTAGATTACATTAACAAGGAAAGTTTGAACTTGCTGCACTCAACCATCTTCGTTAGAAAAGAAACTGATTCCTAGAACCGAACTAGCTTACTTCATAAAGCACAGTGTTTGGCAATGAAGATGTTTCTTTTCTGAACAAACTACTTTAGAAATGAAGCGAATCTACTAAGTTGTGTATCCTGTTACATTACACAAACAAGGAAAGTTTGAACTTGCTGCACTCAACCTTCTCCGTAGGAAAGCAAATGATTCCAAGATTCGAACCAGCTTATTTCATACAGTACTGTGTTCGGGAATGAAGATGTTTGTGTTCTAAACAACCTACTGTAGAAATGAGGCCAATCTACTAAGGTTTACATCTTTTTTGATTACATTAATAAGGAAAGTTTGAACATGCTGTACTCAAACATCTTCGTCTAAAAGAAACTGATTCCTAGAACCAAACTAACTTATTTCACCCAGTACAGTGTTCGACAATGAAGATGTTTGTTTCCTAAAACAAACTACTTTATAAATGAAGCGAATCTACTAAGTTTTACATCTTGTTACATTACAGAAACAAGGAAAGTTTGAACTTGCTGCACTCAACCATCTTCGTAGAAAAGAAACTGATTCCTAGAACCCAACTAGCTTACTTCATAAAGCACAGTGTTTGGCAATGAAGATGTTTGTTTTCTAAACAAACTACTTTTGAAATGAAGCAAATCTAGTAAGTTGTACAACTTGTTAGATGACACAAACTAGGAAAGTTTGAACTTGCTGCACTCAACCTTCTTGAGATGAAAGCAACTCATTCTAAGAGCAGAAGTTGCTTAATTCACACTGTACTGTGTTCAGTCATGAAGATGTTTGTTTTCTAAACAATCTACTTTAGAAATGAAGTGAATCTACTAAGTTGTACAACTTGGTAGATGACACAAACTATGAAAGATTAAACATGCTGCACTCAACCTACTTAGTCGGAAAGCAATTTATTCCAAGAGCAGAAATAGTTTTGTTCACACAGAAAGTACAGTGTTTGGAAATGAACAAGTTTCTTTTCTACCCAAATTACATTAGTAATGAGGCGATCCTACTAAGTTGTACATCTTGTTAGATGACACAAACTAGGAAAGTGTGAACTTGCTGTACTCAACCTTCTTGGGAAAGCAACTCATTCCAAGAGGAGAACTAGTTTACTTCACACTGTAAGTACATTTTTCGGAAATGAATATGTTTGTTTTCTAAACAAACTATGTTAGAAGTGAGAGGAATCTACTAAGTTGCACAACTTGTTAGATTACACCAACAAAGAAAGTTTGAACTTGCTGCACTCAACCTTCTTGGTAGGTAAGCCACTCATTCCGAGAACAGAACAAGCTTATTTAACAAAGTACAGTGTTTGGCAATGAAGATGTTTCTTTTCTAAACAAACTACTTTAGAAATGAAGCACATCTACTAAGATGTATATCTTTTGAGATGACACAAACTAGGAAAGTTTGAACTTGCTGCACTCAACCTTCTTCGTGGGAAAGCAACTCATTCCAAGAGCAGAACTAGCTTGCTTCACACAGTACAGTGGTCGGCAATGAACATGTGTGTTTTCTAAACAAACTACGTTAGAATTGAGGTGAAACTACAAAGTTGTACATCTTGTTAGATGACACAAACCTGGGAAAGTTTGAACTTGCTGCACTCAACCTTCTTCGTGGGAAAGCAACTTGTTCCAAGAGCAGAACTCGCTTACTTCACACAGTACAGTGTTCGGCAATGAACATGTTTTCTTTGTAAACAAACTACATTAGAATTGAGGGGAATATACTAAGATGTATATCTTCTTAGATTACACAAACATGGAAAGTTTGAACCTGCTGCATTCAACCTTCTTCATGGGAAAGCAACTCATTCCAAGTGCAGAAGTAGTTTACTTCACACAGTAAGTACAGTGTTTGGAAATCAACATGTTTGTTCTGTGAACAAACTATGTTAGTAATGAGGCGAATCTACTAAGTTGTACATCTATTTAGATTACACAAACAAGGAAAGTTTGAAGTTGCTGCACTCAAACTTCTTCATAGGAAAGCAACTCATTTTGAGAACAGATGTAGCTTATTTCACACAGTACAGTGTTCGGCAATGGAGACGTTTGTTTTCTAAACAAACTACAATAGAAGAGAGGTGAATCTCCTAAGTTGTACATCTTGTTAGATGCCACAAACGAGGAAAGCTTGAACTTGCTGCACTCAATCTTCTTCATAGGAAAGCAACTCATTCCGAGAACAGAACAAGCTTATTTAACAAAGTGCAGTGTTTGGCAATGAAGATGTTTGCTTTCTAAACAAACTACTTCAGAAATGAAGCGCATCTACTAAGATGTACATCTTCTTAGGTGACACAAACTAGGAAAGTTTGAACTTGCTGCACTCAACCTTCTTCGTGGAAAAGCAACTCATTCCAAGAGCAGAACTAGGTTACTTCACACAGTACAGTGTTCAGCGATGAACATGTTTGTTTTCTAAACAAACTACATTAGAAAGGGGGCGAATACCCAAATTTGTACATCTTGTTAGATTACACAAATAAGGAAAGTTTGAACTTGCTGCACTCTACCCTCTTCGTAGGGAAGCAACTTATGACTAGAACACAACTAGCTTATTTAACACAGTACTCTATTGGGCAATGAGGATGTTTGTTTTCTAAACAAACTACTTTAGAAATGAACTGAACCTATTAAGTTGTAAAACTTGTTAGATGACACAAACCAGGAAAGTTTGTACTTGCTGCACTCAAACTTTTCTTCGTAGGAATCAACTCATTGCAAGAGCAGAACTAGCTTATTTCACACAGTACAATCTTCGGCAATGAACATGTTTGTTTTCTAAACAAGCAACTTTAGAATTGAGGCGAATCTAGTAAGTTGTACATCTTGTTAGATGACAAAAACTAAGAAAGTTTGAACTTGCTACAATCAACCTGCTTCGTAGGAAGGCATCTCATTCCAAGAGCAGAACTAGCTTATTTCATAAAAGACAGTGTTAGGCAATGAACATATTTGTATTCTAAACAAAATACGTTAGAAATGAGGGGAATATGCAAAGTTGTACATCTTGTTAGATTTCAAAAACAAGGAATGTTTGAACTTGGTGCACTCATCCCTCTTCGTAGGCAAGCAACTCATTCCTAGAACAGAACTAGCTTATGTAACACAGTACTGTGTTCGACAATGAAGATGTTTGTTTTCTAAACAAACTACTTTAGAAATGAAGCAAATCTACTAAGTTGTACAACTTCTTAGATGAAACAAACTAAGAAAGTTTGAACTTGCTGCACTCAACCTTCTTCGGTGGAAAGCAACTCATTCCAAGAGCAGAACTAGCTTAATTCACACAATACAGTTTTTGGTAATGAAGATGTCTGTTTTCTAAAAAAACTACGGTAGAATTGAGGCAAAACTACTAAATTGTATATCTTGTTAGATGGCATAAATTACGAAAGTTTGAACTTGCTGCACTCAACCTTCTAGGGAGGAAAGGAACTCATTCCAAGAGCAGAACTAGCTTACTTCACACATTACAGTGGTCATTAATGAACATGTGTGTTTTGTAAACAAACTACTTTAGAATTGAGGTGAATCTACTAAGTTGTACAGCTTGTTAGATGACACAAACTAAGAAAGTTTCAAATTGCTGCAATCTACTCTCTTCGTAGGAAGGCAACTCATTCCAGGAGCAGAACGTGATCATTTCACACAGTACAGTGTTCGGCAATGAACATGTTTTTTTTCTAAACAAACTACGTTAGAAATGAGGCGAATCTGCAAAGTTGTACATCTTGTTAGATTACAAAAAACAAGGAATGTTTGAACTTGCTGCACTCAACCTTCTTGGGAGGAAAGCACCTCATTCCAAGAGCAGAACTTGGTTCCTTCACATAGTACTGTGTTCAGCAATGAAGATGATTGTTTTCTAAACAAAGTACTTTAGAAATGAAGTGCATCTACTAAGATGTACATCTTGTTAGATGACACAAACTAAGAAAGTTTGAACTTGCTGCACTCAACCTTCTTTGGAGGAAAGCAACTCATTTCAGGAGCAGAACTAGCTTATTTCACAGACTACAGTTTTAGGTAATGAAGATGTGTGCTTTTTAAACAAACTACTGTAGAATTGAGTCAAAACTACTAAATTGTACATCTTGTTAGATGACACAAACTAGGAAAGTTTGAACTTACTGCACTCCAACTTCTTCATAGGAAAGCAACTCATTCCAGGAGCAGAACTAGCTTACTTTACACAGCAGTGTTCATCAATGAAGATGTTTGTTTTCTAAACAAACTACGTTAGAAGTGAGGCGAATCTACTAAGTTGTACATCTTGTTAGATTACACAAACTAGGAAAGTTTCAACTTGCTGCACTCAACCTTCATCGTGGGAAAGCAACTCATTCCAAGAGCAGAACTAGTTTACTTCACACAGTAAGTACAGTGTTCTGAAATAAACATGATTCTTTTCTAAACACACTATGTAAGAAATGAGGCGAATCTGCTAACTTGTAAATCTTGTTAGATTACAAAAACAAGGAAAGTTTGAACTTGCTGCACTCAACCTTTTTCGTAGGAAAGCAACTCATTCCTAGAACAGAACTAGCTTCTTTAACACAGTACTGTGTTTGCCAATGAAGATGTTTGTTTTCTAAACAAGTTACATTAGAAATGAAGCGAATCTTCTAAGTTTTACATCTTGTTAGACTACACAAACAAAGAAAGTTTGAAGTTGCTGCACTCAACCTTCTTCGTAGGAAAGCAACTCATTCCGAGAACAGAACTAGCTTATTTAACACAGTACAGTGTTCAGCAATGAAGATGTTTGTTTTCTAAACAAACTACTTTAGAATTAAAGGGAATCTACTAAGGTGTACATCTTGTTAGTTGACACATACTAGGAAAGTTTGAACTTGCTGCACTCAACCTTCTTGGGAAGAAAGCAAATCATTCCAAGAGCAGAACCAGCTTACTTCTCACAGTACTGTGTTCAGCAATGAAGATGTTTGTTTTCTAAACAAACTACTTTAGAAATGAAGCGTGTCTACTAAGCTGTACAACTTGTTAGATGACACAAACTAAGAAAGTTTGAACTTGCTGCACTCAGCCATCTTCAGAGGAAAGCAACTCCTTTCAAGAGCATAACTAGCTTATTTAAAACAATACAGTTTTCAGTAATGAATATGTCTGTTTTCTAAACAAACTACTGTAGAATTGAGGTGAAACAACTAAATTGTACATCTTGTTAGATGACACAAACTAGGAAAGTTTGAACTTGCGGCACTCAACCTTCTTCGTTAGGAAAGCAACTCATTCCAAGATCAGAACTAGCTTATTTCACACAGTACAGTGTTCGGCAGGAACATGTTTGTTCTCTAAGCAAACTACGTTAGAAGTGAGGCAAAGCTACTAAGTTGTACATCTTGTTAGATTACACAAACTAGGAAAGTTTGAACTTGCTGCACTCAACCTTCTTCGTTGGAAAGCAACTCATTCCAAGACCATAACTAGTTTACTTCACACAGTAAGTACTGTGTTAGGCAATGAACATGTTTGTTTTCTAAACAAACTACGTAGCAGTAAGGAAAGATGAAATAAGGAAATTAGAAAAAATGGTCAAACATGGAACAGATCATCCTTAGTGAGCTCACCCAAGCACAAAAAGATAATTGTCGCATGGTCTCATTTATCTGTTGCCCCTAACCAGATTCCACGTGACATGTGGCCAAACCTAATAAACACTCTGAGGACGAGACAAGAAGGAGGGTGGGATGGATGGAGGGTAAAGGTGGGAGGGAATCAGAGAGTGGGAGGGAGGACAAGGGGGAATACAAATTGGGACCCAAAAGGGAAAAATACTACAAAACCCTTTACTCTGAACAACAGGCTAAAACAGTGATCCTTCAGCAGGCCTACAGAGGGAATACTCGAACCACAGGAACCTGGAGAGAACATGATGAAGGCCAACTTTAATCTTGTCCTGCTTCTCTTTTTCTTCTCTCTCTCTCTCTCCCTCTCTCTCTCTCTCTCTCTCTCTCTCTCCCTCACCTGTCTATACTCACTTTCTCTTTTACATTATATATCTTTTTCCTCCCTCACCTTCCTAGGTGCAGACTTATAGCTCCCAGTGCCAGCAAGGGGTTAACATTCACAATGAGCTGTTGATCTGAAACACCTACAAGGTTTCCCAAAAAAGACAGACTTCTGTCAGAGTACCTGGTGACCCACCAAAGGTTAATGGTAAGACCCTACTGTCGAAGACAGCATACGTGTGTGAGACCAAACACAGAGAGACCTGGCCAGAATCTGGAAGAAGGTCAGTCCCCAGACAGTTAGCTAGTCTAGTAACAGAGGGTGCTACAAGACCAACTGGGGGAAAATGTCTGACATTGGTCCAAACAACTTGCAGTCTAAGAAACCCAGCAGGAAACAATCTGACGTAATGCTCATACAAGTGCAGTAGTGGCAAACAGCCATGGTGGGTAACCAACTGCTCTTGATTTGGCTAATAAATCCATTCAGTGGAATGGAACTCATTGCTGGAACTGGGAAATAAGTCAAAGCCATGTACAAAAAATGAGCTCAGTCTCCAAGATCTAGAGGCCACCAAATGTGGGCTAGAAGAGAGCCAATGCATAAAAAGTTCCCTCCAAAACATATATGGTTATCCCTTCTATCCAGTACTAACTTCTCTCTCCGTTGGAGAATTTGCTTATCTCTTTTCAGGTGGACAACGAACCTGAATGGAGGATCAGCTAACCACACCTCACCAGCTGAAACCATAGAACAACGCAGGGGAAGGGCAAGAATACAGCACTCAAAGTGATCACAACACCAGAAAAAGGCTGAAGGAGATAAATACATTAGAAATAAGGTGAAACTACTAAGTTGTACATCTTGATAGATTACAGAAATTAGGAAAGTTTGAACTTGCTGCGCTCAAGCCTCTTTGTAGGAAAGCAACTCATTCTGAAAGCAGAACTAGCTTATTTCCCACAGTACAGTGTTCGGTAATGAAGATGTTTGTTTTCTAAACAAACTACTTTATAAATGAAGCGAATCTGCTAGGTTGTCCATCTTGTTAGATTACACAAACAAGGAAAGTTTGAAGTTTTGCTGCACTCAACTCAACCCCATTCCAAGAGGAGGCAAGCAACTCATTCCAAGGGTAGAACTAGCTTATATCACACAGTACAGTGTTACACAAACAATGAACATGTTTGTTTTCTAAAGAAACTACTAGTTTAGAAGTGAGTACAGTGAATCTACTAATTTGTATATCTTGTTTGATTACAAAAAGTAAGAAAGTTTTAACTTGCTGCACTCAACCTTCATCGGAGGAAAGCAACTCATTCCGAGAACAGAACTAGCTTATTTAACACAGTACTGTGTTCGCCAATGAAGATCTTTTTTTTTGTGAACAAACTACTTTAGAAATGAAGCAAATCTATAAGATGTTTGTACAACTTGTTAGATGACATAATAAGCTGAACTTGCTGAAAGTTTGAACTTGCTGCACTCAACCATGTTTGTTTTCTTGGGAGGAAAGCAACTCATTACAAGAGTTTGAACTTGCTTATTTCAAACAGTACTGTGTTCGGCAATGAAGATGTTGGTTTTCTAAACAAACTACTTTAGAAATGAAGACAATCTACTAAGTTGTACAACTTGTTAGATGACACAAACTAAGAAAGTATGAAATTTCTGAACTCAACCTACTTCGTGGGAAAGCAACTCATTCCAAGAGCAGAACTAGTTTACTTCAAACAGTAAGTACAGTGTTCAGAAATGAACTTTTTTTTTCCAAAAGAACTACGTTAGTAATGAGGTGAATCTATTAAGTAGTACATCTTGTTAGATTACACAAACAAGGAAAATTTGAACTTGCTGCACTCAACCTTCTTCGTAGGAAAGCAACTCATTCTGAGAACAGAACTAGCTTATTTCACACAATACAGTTTATGGTAATGAAGATGTCAGTTTTCTAAACAAACTACTGAAGAATTGAGGCGAAACTACTAAGTTGTACATCTTGTTAGATGACACAAACTAGTAATGTTTGAACTTGCTACACTCCACCTTCTTCGTAGGAAAGCAACTCATTCCAAGAGCAGAATTACCTTACTTCACACAGTACAGTGTTTGGCAATAAACATGTTTCTTTTTCTGAACAAACTACGTTAGAAGTGAGGCGAATCTACTAAGCTGTACACCTTGTTAGAATACACGAACAAGGAATGTTTGAACATGCTGCACTCAACCTTTTTCGAGGGAAGGAAGTCATTCCGAGAACAGAACAAGCTTATTTAACAAAGTACAGTGTTCGGCAAGGAAGATGTTTGTTTTCTAAAGAAACTACTTGAGAAATGAAGAGCATCTACTAAGATGTACATCTTGTTAGATGACACAAACAAGTAAAGGTTGACCTTGCTGCACTCAACCCTCTTCTTAGGAAAGCAACTCATTCCGAGAACAGAACTAGCTTATTTAACACAGTACAGTGTTTGCCAATGAAGATGTTTGTTTTCTAAACAAACTACTTTAGAAATGAAGTGCATCTACTCAGATGTACATCTTGTTAGATGACACAAACTAGGAAAGTTTGAACTTGCTGCACTCAACCTTTTTGGGAGGAAAGCAACTCATTCCTACAAAAGAACTACCTTACTTCACACAGTACAGAGTTCTGCAATGAAGATTTTTTTTCTAAACAAACTACATTAGAAGTGAGGAGAATCTACTCAGTTGTACATCATGTTAGATTACATGAACAAGGAAAGTTTGAACATGCTGCTCTCAACCTTCTTCATAGGACAGCAACTCATTCCAAGAACAGAACAAGCTTATTTAACAAAGTACAGTGTTCAGAAATGAACATGCTTGTTTTCTAAACAAACTACATTAGTAATGGGGTGAATCTATGATGTTGTACATCACAGTAGTTTACACAAATCAGGAAAGTTTGAACTTGCTGCACTCAACCTTCTTCTTAGGAAAGCAACTCCTTCTGAGAACAGAACTAGCTTATTTCACACAATACAGTTTTCGGTAATGAAGATGTTTGTTTTCTAAACAAACTACTTTAGAAATGAAGCGGATCCACTAAGATGTACATCTTGTTAGATGGCATAAAGTAGGAAAGTTTGAACTTGCTGCACTCAACCTTCTTGGGAGGAAAGCAACTTATTCCAAGAGCAGAAACTTGCTTACTTCACAATGCCCTGTGTTCGTCAATGAAGATGTTTGTTTTCTAAACAAACTACTTTAGAAAATAAGCGAATCTACTAAGTTGTACAACTTGTTAGATGACACAAATTAAGAAAGTTTGAACTTGCTTCACTCAACCTTCTTCGTGGGAAAGCAACTCATTCCAAGAGCAGAACTAGTTTCCTTCACACAGTAAGTACAGTGTTCAGAAATGAACATATTTGTTTTCTAAACAAACTACGTTAGTAATGAATTGAATCTACTAAACTATACATCTTGTTAGATTACACAAACAAGGAAAGTTTGAACTTGCTGCAATCAACCCTCTTCGTAGAAAAGCAACTCATTTCAAGAGCAAAACTAGCTTGTATCACACAAACTACGTGAGAAATGATGCAAATCTAGAAAGTGGTACATCTTGTTAGATTACACAAACAAGGAAAGTTTGAACTTGCTGCATTCAATCTTCTCATGGGAAGCAACTCATTCCAAGAGCAGAACTAGCTCACTTCACACAGTAAGTACAGTGTTTAGAAATGAACATGTTTGTTTTCTAAACAAACTACGTTAGAAATGAGGCAAGTCTGCTAAGTTGTATATCTTGTTAGATTACACAAACAAGGAAAATTTGAACTTGCTGCACTCAACCCTCTTCGTAGGAAAGCAACTCATTCCTAGAGCAGAACTAGCTTATTTAACACAGTACAGTATTTGCCAATAAAGATGTTTGTTTTCTAAACACACTACTTTAGAAATGAAGCGAATCTACTAAGTTGTACAACTTGTTGGATGACACAAACTAGGAAAGATTGAACTTTTTGCACTCAACCTTCTTGGGAGGAAAGCTACTCATTCCAAGAGCAGAACTTGCTTACTTCACACAGGACAGTGTTTGTTTTGCTTTAGAAATGAAGATCTTTGTTTTGTAAACAAACTACTTTAGAAATGAACTTGTGAATCTACTAGGTTGTACAACTCATTAGATGACACAAACTGTGAAAGTTTGAACTTGCTAAACAAACTCAACATCTTCAAACTAAGAGAGTTTGAACTTGAAAGCAACTCATTCTGAGAACAGAAGTAGCTTTTTTCACACAATACAGTTTTCGGTAATGAAGACGTCTGTTTTCTAAACAAACTACTGTAGAATTGAGGTGAAACTACTAAGTTGTACATCTTGTTAGATTACACAAACTAAGAGAGTTTGAACTTGCTGCACTCAACCTTTTTCGGAGGAAAGCAACTCATTCCGAGAGCAGAACAAGCTTATTTCACACAATACATTTTTCGGTAATGAAGATGTCTGTTTTCTAAACAAACTACTGTAGAATTGAGGCGAAACTGCTAAGTTGTAGATCTTGTTAGATTACACAAACTGGGAAAGGTTGAACTTGCTACACTCCACCTTCTTCGTAGGAAAGCAAGTCATTCCAAGAGCAGAACTAGCTTACTTCACACAGTACAGTGTTCAGCAATGAACATGTTTGTTTTCTAAACAAACTACGTTAGAACTGAGGAAAATCTACTAAGTTGTATATCTTGTTAGATGACACAAACTAGAAAAGTTTGAACCTGCTGCACTCAACCTTCTTCGTGGGAAAGTAACTCATTCAAAAAGCAGAACTACCTTACTTCACACAGTACAGTGTTCGGCAATGAACATGTTTGTTTTCTAAACAAACTACGTTAGAAGTGAGGCAAATCTACTAACTTGTACACCTTGTTATATTACACACACTAGAAAGTTTGAACTTGCTGCAATCAACCCTCTTCGTAGGACAGCAACACTTTATGAGAGCAGAACTAGCTTATTATACACAGTACAGTGTTCAGCAAGGAAGATGTTTGTTTTCTAAACAAACTACTTTAGAGATGAAGGGCATCTACTAAGTTGTACAACTTGTTAGATGACACAAACTAAGCAAGTTTGAACTTGCTGCACTCAACCTTCTTCGTGGGAAAGCAACTCATTCCAACAGCAGAACTAGCTTACTTCACACAGTACAGTGTTCGGCAATGAAGATGTTTGTTTTCTAAACAAACTACGTTAGAAGTGAGGCCAATCTACTAAGTTGTACATCTTGTTAGATTGCACGAAAAAGGAAAGTTTGATCTTGCTGCACTCAACATTCTTCGTAGGAAAGCTACTCATTCCGAGAACAGAACAAGCTTACTTAACAAAGTACAGTGTTGGCAATGAAGATGTTTGTTTTCTAAACAAACTACTTTAGAAATGAAGTTCATCTACTAATGTGTACATCTTCTTAGATAACACACACTAGGAAAGTTTTAACTTGCTGCACTCAACCTTCTTCGTGGGAAAGGAACTCATTCCAAAAGCAGAACTACCTTACTTCACACAGTACAGTGTTCGGCAATGAAGATGTTTGTTTTCTAAACAAACGACTTTAGAAATGAAGCGCATCTACTAAGATGTACATCTTGTTATATGACACAAACTAAGAAAGTTTGAACATGCTGCACTCAACCTTCTTCGTGGGAAAGCAACTCATTCCAACAGCAGAACTAGCTTACTTCACACAGTACAGTGTTTGGCAATGAAGATGTTTGCTTTCTAAACAAACTACGTTAGAAATGAGGCGATTCTACTAAGTTGTACATCTTGTTAGATTACACGAACAAGGAAAGTTTTAACTTGCTGCACTCAACCTTCTTTGTAGGAACACAACTCATTCTGAGAACAGAACAAGTTTATTTAACAAAGTACAGTGTTTGCCAATGATATTTCTTTTCTAAACAAACTATTTAGAAATGAGACATATCTGCTAAGTTATATTATCTTGTTGGATTACACAAACAAGGAAAGTTTGAACTTGCTGCAATCAACCCTCTTCATAGGAAAGCAACTCATTCCGAGAACAGAACAAGTTTATTTAACAAAGTACAGTGTTTGCCAATGAAGATGTTTCTTTTCTAAACAAACTACTTTAGAAATGAAGGACATCTACTAAGATGTACATCTTGTTAAATGACACAGCTAGGAAAGTTTAACCTTGCTGCACTCAATCTCCTTGGTGGGAAAGCAACTCATTCCAAGAACAGAACTAGCTTACTTCACACAGTACAGTGATCGGCAATGAACATGTTTGTTTTTTAAACAAACTATGTTAGAAGTGAGGCAAATCTACTAAGTTGTACATCTTGTTAGATTACACAAACAAGGAAAGTTTGAACTTGCTACACTCAATCTTCTCGTGGGAAAGCAACTCATTCCAATAGCAGAACTAGCTTAATTCACAGAGTAAGTACAGTGTTTGGAAATGAAAATGTTTGTTTTCTGAACAAACTACATCAGAAATGAGACATATCTGCTAAATTGTACATCTTTTTAGGTTACACAAACAAGGAAAGTTTGAACTTGCTGCAATCAACCCTCTTCGTAGGAAAGCAACTCATTCCAAGTGCAGAACAAAGTTATTTAACAAAGTACACTATTTGGCAATGAAGATGTTTGTTTTCTAAACAAACTACTTTAGAAATGATGCGCATCTACTAACATGTACAACTTGTTAGAGGACACATATTTGGAAAGTTTGAGCTTGCTGCACTTAACCTTATTCGTAGGAAAGCAAGTCATTCCAAGAGCAGAACTAGGTTACTTCACACAGTACAGTGTTCGGCAATGAAGATGTTTGCTTTCTAAACAAACTATTTTAGAAGTGAGGCGAATCTACTAAGTTGTACATCATGTTAGATTACACAAACAAGGAAAGTTTGAACTTGCTGCACTCAACCTTCTTCGTAGGAAAGCAACTCATTCCGAGGACAGAACTAGCTTATTTCACACAGTACAGTGTTCGGCAATGAAGATGTTTGTATTCTAAACAAACTACTTTAGAAATGAGAAGAATATACTAAGTTGTACATCTTATTACATTACACAAACAAGGAAAGTTTGAACTTGCTGCACTCAACAGTCTTCATAGCAAAGCAAATCATTCCGAGAAGAGAACTAGCTTATTTCACAGAGGACAGTGTTCGGCAATGAAGATGTTTGTTTTCTAAAGAAGCTACCTTAGAAATGAGGCGAATCAACTAAGTTGTACATCTTGTTAGATGACACAAACAAGAAAAGATTGAACTTGCTGAACTCAACCCTCTTCGTAGGAAAGCAACTGATTCCAAGAACTGAACTAGCTTATTTCACAGAGTACAGTGTTAAGCAATGAAGTTGTTTGTTTTCTGAACAAACTACTTTAGAAATGAGGAAAAACTACTAAGTTGTACATCTTGTTAGATTTCACAAACAAGGAACGTTTGAACTTGCTGCACTCACCCTTCTTTGGAAGAATGCAACTGACTCCGAGAACCGAACTACTTTATTTCACACAGTACAGTGTGCGTCAATGAAGATGTTTGTTTTCTAAGCAAACTACTTTGGAAATTAGGCGAATCTACTAACTTGTACATCTGGTTAGATTACAAAAACGAGGAAAGTTTGAACTTGCTGCACTGAACCTTCTTCGTAGGAAAGCAACTGATTCCCAAACCGAACTAGTTTATTTCACACAGTACATTGTTCTGAAATGAAGATGGTTGTTTTCATAGCAAACTACTTTAGAAATGAGGAGAATCTACTAAATTGTATATCTTATTAGATTACACAAACAAAGAAAGTTTGAACTTGCTGCACTCAACGGTCTTCAAAGCATAGCAACTCATTCCGAGAAGCGAACGAGCTTATTTCACACAGTACAATGTTCAGCAATGAAGATGTTTGTTTTCTAAACAAACTACTGTACAAATGAGGAGAACCTACTAAGTAGTACATCTTGTTAGATTACACAAATCAGGAAAGGTTGAACTTGCTGCACTCAACCCTCTTCGTAGGAAAGAAACTGATTCTGAGAACTGAACTAGCTTATTTCACACAGTAGAGTGTTAGGCAATGAAGATGTTCGTTTTCTGAACAAACTAATTTAGAAATGTGGCGATTCTACTAAGTGGTACACCTTTTTAGATTACACAAACAAGGAAAGTTTGAACTTGGTGCACTCAACAGTCTTCATAAGAAAGCAACTGATTCCGAGAACAGAAGTAGCTTTTTTCACACAGTACAGTGTTTGGCAATGAAGATATTTATTTTCTACAGAAACTACTTTAGAAATGAGATTAATCTACTAAGTTGTACATCTTGTCAGATTACACAAACAAAGGAAGTTTGAACTTGCTGCACTCAACCTTCTTCATAGGAAAGCAACTGATTTCGAAACCAAACTAGCTTATTTTACACAGCACAGTGTTTGACAAAGAAGATGTTTGTTTTCTGAACAAACTGATTTAGAAATGAGGCGAATCTAAAAGTTGTACATCTTCTTAGATTACACAAACAAGGAACGTTTGAACTTGCTGCACTCAAGAGTCTTTGAAAGAAAGCAAATCATTTCTGAGAAATGAACTAGCTTACTTCACACAGTACAGTGTTCAGCAATGAAGATGTTTGTTTTCTGAACAAACTACTTTAGAAATGAGGTGAATCTACTAAGTTGTACACTTTGTCAGATTACACAAGCAAAGTAAAGTTTGATTTTGCTACACTCACCAGTCTTCGTAGGAAAGCAACTGATTCCGAGAACCAAACTACTTTATTTCACACAGTACAGTGTTTGGAAATGAAGATGTTTGTTTTTGAAACAAACTACTTCAGAAATGAGGCAAATCAACTAAGTTGTACATCTCGTTAGATTACACAAACAAGAAAAGATTGAACTTGCTGCACTTAACCCTCTTTGTAGGAAAGCAACTAATTCCAAGAACCGAACTAGCGTATTTCACACAGTACAGTGTTAGATATTGAAGATGTTTGTTTTCTGAACAAAGTACTTTAGAAATGAGGCAAAGCTACAAAATTGTACAACTTGTTAGATTAAACAAACAAGGAAAGATTGAACTTGCTGCACTCAACCCTCTTTGTAAGAAACCAACTGATTAAGAGTAGAGTACTAGCTTATTTCACACAGTACAGTGTTCGGCAATGAAGATGTTTGTTTTCTAAACAAACTACTTTAGAAATGAGGCGAATCTACTAAGTCGTAAACCTTGTTAGATTACACAAACAAAGAAAGTTTGAACTTGCTGCACTCAACAGTCTTCGTAAGAACGCAACTGATTCCGAGAACTGAACTAGCTTTTTTCACACAGTACAGTGTTCGGCAATGAAGATGTCTGTTTTTTAAACAAACTACTTTATAAATAAGGTGAATCCACTAAGTTGTACAACTTGTTAGATTACACAAACGAGAAAGTTTGAACTTGCTGCACTCAACCTTATTCGTAGGAAAGCAACTGATTCCGAGAACCAAAGTCGCATATTTCACACAGTACAGTGTTCGGCAATGAATAGGTTTGTTTTCTAAACCAACTAGTTTAGACATGAGGCGAATCTAGTAAGTTGTACATCTTGTTAGATTACACAAAGAGGAAAGTTTGAACTGCTACACTGAGCCTTCTTTGTAGGATAGCAACTGATGCTGTGAACCGAACTATCTTATTTCACAGAGGACATTTTTCAGCAATGAAGATGTTTGTTTTCTAAACAAACCATTTTAGAAATGAGCTGAATCAACTAAGCTGTACATGTTGTTAGATTCCACCAACAAGGAAAGATGGAACTTGCTGCACTCCAACTTCTTCGTATGAAAGGAACTGATTCCGAGAACCGAACTATCTTATGTCACAAAGTTGAGTGTTCAGTAATGAAGATGTTTTTTTTCTAAACAAACTACTTTAGAAAGGAGGTGAATCTACTAAGTTATACATCTTGTTAGATTACACAATCAAGGAAAGATTGAACTTGCTGCACTCATCGGTCTTCGTAGGAAAGCAACTCATTCCGAGTAGAGAACTAGCTTATTTCACACAGTACACTGTTGGGCAATGAAGATGTTTGTTTGCTAAACAAACTACTTTAGAAATGAGGGGAATTGAATAGGTTGTATATCTTGTCAGATTACACAAACAAGGAAAGTTGGAACTTGCTGCACTCAACCTTCCTCGTAGGAAAGCAACTGATTCCAAGAACCTAACTGGCTTATTTCACACAGTACAGTATGTGTAAATAAAGATGATTGTTTTCTAAACAAAGTAGTTTAGAAATGAAGCGAATCTCCTAAGTTGTACATCTAGTTAGATTACAGTAACTAAGAATGTTTGAACTTGCTACACTCAACCATCTAAGTAGAAAAGCAACTGATTCCTAAAACGGAACTAGCTTATGTCACACAGTACAGTGTTCGGCAATGAAGATGTTTGTTTTCTAAACAAACTACTTTGGAAATGAGGCGATGTCCTAAATTGTACATGTTGTTCGATTACACTAACTAAGAATGTTTGAACTTCCCTGCACTCAACCATCTTCATAGAAAAGCAACTGATTCCTAGACCGAAGTAGCTTGTTTCACACAGTACAGTGTTTGGAAATGAAGATGTTTGTTTTCTCAACAAACTACTTTAGAAGTGAGGTGAATGTACTAAGTTGTACATCTTTTTAGATTTCATAAACAAGGAAAGTTTGAACTTGCTGTACTCAACCTTCTTCGTAGGAAAGCAACTATTTCCTAGAACCAAACTAGCTTATTTCACACATTACAGTGTTCGGCAATGAAGATGTTTGTTTTCTAAACGAACTGCTTTAGAAATGAGGTGAAACTACTAAGTTGTACATCATTTTAGATTACCCATAGACGGAAAGTTTGAATTTGCTGCACTCAACCTTTTTGGTAGGAAAGCAAGTGATTCCTAGAACCGAACTAGCTCATTTCACACAGTACAGTGCTCCACAAAGAAGATGTTTGTTTTCTAAACAAACTACTTTAGAAATGAGACAAGTCTAAGTTATACATCTTGTTAGATTACAAAAACAAGGAAAGTTTGAACTTTTTGCACTAAACCTTCTTCGTAAGAAACCTACTTATTCCTAGAACCAAATTAGCTTATTTCACACAGTACAGTGTTTTGCAATGAAGATTTTTGTTTTCTAAACAAACTACTTTAGAAGTGAGGCGAATCTACTAAGGTGTACATCTTTTTAGATTACATAAACAAGGAAAGTTTGAACTTGCTGTACTCAACCTTCTTCATAGGAAAGCAACGGATTCCTATAACGCAACTAGCTTATTTCACACAGTACAGTGTTCGGCTATGAAGATGTTTGTTTTCTAAACAAACCACTTTAGTAATGAGGCCAATCTTCTAAGTTGATCATCTTTTTAGATTACATAAACAATGAATGTTTGAACTTGCTGCACTCATCCATCTTCAGAGAAAAGTAACTGATTTCTGGAACCGAAATAGCTTATTTCACACAGTACAGTGTTTGGAATGAAGATGTTTGTTTTCTAAACAAAACACTTTAGAAGTGAGGCGATTCTAGTAAATTGTACATCTTGTGAGATTACACAAAGACGGAAAGTTGGAACATGCTGCACTCAACCTTCTTGGTGGGAACGCAACTGATTCCGAGAACTGAACTGGCTTGTTTCACACAATACAGTATTTGGCAATGAAGATGTTTGTTTTCTAAACAAAGTAGTTTAGAAATGAAGCAGTACTTGTAAGTAGTACATCTTGTTTGATTACACAAACAAGGAAAGGTTGAACTTGCTGCACTCAACCTTCTTCGTAGGAAAGCAACTGATTCCTAGATTCAAACTAGCTTATTTCACACATTACAGTGTTCGGTAATGAAGATGTTTGTTTTCTTTTTTTTTTCTTTTTTTTTTTTTCGAGGTAGGGTTTCACTCTAGTCCAGGCTGACCTGGAATTAACTATGTAGTCTCAGGGTGGCCTCGAACTCTTGGCGATCCTACTACCTCTGCCTCCCGAGTGCTGGGATTAAAGGCGGGCACCACCACGCACGGCTCAAAGGTCTTTGTTTTCTAAGGAAACTACGTTAGATATGAGGCGAATCTACTAAGTTGTAAATGGTTTTAGATTACATTAACAAGGAAACTTTGAACTTGCTGCACTCAACCATCTTCGTCGAAAGAAAACTGATTCCTTGAACCAAACTAGGTTACTTTACACATTACAGTGTTAGGCAATGAAGACGTTTGTTTTCTAAACAAACTACTTTAGAAATGAAGCGGATCTACCAAGTTTTGCATCTTGTTACATTACAGAAACAAGGAAAGTTTGAAGTTGCTGCACTCAACCATCTTCGTCGAAAAGAAACTGATTCCTAGAACCGAACTAGCTTACTTCACACAGTACAGTGTTCGGCACTGAAGATGTTTATTTTCAAAATAAACTACTTTAGAAATGAAGCGAATGTACTAAGTTGGACATCCTGTTACATTACACAAACAAGGAAAGTTTGAACTTGCTGCACTCAATCTTCATCGTAGGAAAGTAGTTTAGAAATGATGCGAAACTTTTAATTTGTACATCTTGTTAGATTACAGAAACAAGGAAAGTGTGAACTTACTGTACTCAACCTTCTTCGTAGGAAAGCAACTGATTCCGAGAAGCAGACTAGCTTATTTCACACAGTACAGTGTTCGGAAATGAAGATGTTTCTTTTCTAAACAACCTACTGTACAAATGAGGCCAATCTTCTAAGTTTTACATCTTTATTTAACATTAACAAGGAAAGTTTGATCTTGCTGCACTCAATCTTCTTTGTAGGAAAGCAACTGATGCCTAGAACCAAACTAGCTTATTTCACACAGTACAATGTTCGGCAATGAAGATGTTTGTTTTCTAAAAAAACTACTTTAGAAATGAGTTGAATCGACTAACTTGTACATCTTGTTAGATTAGACAAACTAGGAAAGTTTGAACTTGCTGCACTCAACCTTCTTTGTAGGAAAGCAACTGATTTCTAGAACCGAACTAGCTTATTTCACACAGTACAATGTTCGGCAATGAAGATGTTTGTTTTCTCAGCATACTACTTTACAAACGAGGCGAATCTACTAAGTTGTACATCTTTTTAGATTACATTAACAAGGAAAGTTTGAACTTACTGCACTCAAACATCTTCGTCAAAAGAAAGTGATTCCTATAACCAAACTAGCTTACTTCACACAGTACAGTGTTGGGCAATGAATATGTTCATTTTCTAAACACAGTAGATTTGAAATAAAGTGAAACTTGTAATTTATACATCTTGTTAGATTACACAAACAAGGAGAGTTTGAACTTGCTATACGCAACCTTCTTCGTAGGAAAGCAACTGATTCCTAGAAACGAACTAGCTTATTTCACAGAATACAGTGTTCAGGAATGCAGATGTTTGTTTTCTAAACAACCTACTGTAGAAATGAGGCCAATCTACTAAGTTGTACATCTTTTTAGATTACATTAACAAGAAAAGTTTGAACTTGCTGAACTCAACCTTCTTCGTAGGAAAGGAAGTGATTCCTAGAACTGAACTAGCTTAGTTCACACAGTACACTGTTCTGTAATGAAGATGTTTGTTTTTTAAACAAACTACTTCAGAAATGAGGAGAATCTGCTAAGTCGTATATCTTTTTAGATTACATTAACAAGGAAAGTTTGAACTTGCCTCACTCAACCATCTTCGTAGAAAAGAAACTGATTCCTAGAATCGAATTAACTTATTTCACAAAGTACAGTTTTCATCAATGAAGTTGTTTGTTTTCTAAACAAAGTTCTTTGGAAATGAAGCAAATCTACTAAGTTGTACATCCTGTTACATTACACAAACAAGGAAAATGTGAACTTGCTGCACTCCACCTTCTTCATAGGAAAGCAACTGATTCTTAGAACTGAACTAGCTTATTTCACACACTACAGGGTTCGGCAATGAAGATGTTTGCTCTAAACAAACTACTTTAGAAATGAGGCGAATCTACTAACTTGTACATCTGGTTAGTTTACACAAACTAGGAAAGTTTGAACTTGCTGCACTCAACCTTCTTCGTAGGAAAGCATCTGATTCCTAGAACCGAAACAACTTATTTCACAAAGTACAGTATTTGGGATTGAAGGTGTTTGTTTTCTAAACAAGGTAGTTTTGAAATGAAGCGACACTTGTAAGTAGTATATCTTGTTAGATTACACAAACAAGGAAAATTTGAACTTGCGGCACTCAACCTGCTTCGTAGGAAAGCAAGTGATTCCTACAACCGAATTAGCTTATTTCACACAGTACAATGTTCGGCAATGAAGATGTTTGTTTTCTCAACAAACTACTTTACAAATGAGGCAAATCTCCTTGGTTGTACATTTTTTTAGATTACATTAACAAGGAAAGTTTGAACTTGCTGAACTCAACCATCTTCATCGAAAAGAAACTAACTCCTGGAACCAAACTAGCTTACTTCACACAGTACAGCGTTGGGCAATGAATATGTTTGTTTTCTAAACAAAGTAGTTTTGAAATAAAGCGAAACTTGTAATTTATACAACTTGTTACATTACAGAAACAAGGAGAGTTTGAACTTGCTATACTCAACCTTCTTCGTAGGAAAGCAACTGATTCCTAGATCCGAACTAGCTTATTTCACACAATACAGTGTTCGGGAATGAAGATGTTTGTTTTCTAAACAACCTACTTTAGAAATGAAGCCAATCTACTAAGTTGTACATCTTTTTAGATTACATTAACAAGAAAAGTTTGAACTTGCTGAACTCAACCTTTTTCGTAGGAAAGGAAGTGATTTCTCGAACTGAACTGGCTTATTTCACAGAGTACAGTGTTCTGTAATGAAGATGTTTGTTTTTTAAACAAACTACTTTAGAAATGAGGCGAATCTGCTAAGTGGTACATCTTTTTAGATTACATTAACAAGGAAAGTTTGAACTTGCTGCACTCAACAATCTTCGTCGAAAAGAAAGTGATTCCGAGAACCGAACTAGCTTACTTCACACAGTACAGTGTTGGGCAATGAATATGTTTGTTTTCTAAAGCAACTACTTTAGAAATGAGGCGAATCTACTAACTTGTACATTTGGTTAGATTACACAAACTAGGAAAGTTTGAACTTTCTGCACTCAACCTTCTTCGTAGGAAAGCAACTGATTCCTATAACCGAACTAGCTTATTTCACATAGTACAACATTCGGTAATGAAGATGTTCATTTTCTCATCAAACTACTTTACAAATGAGGCAAATCCACTAAGTTGTATATCTTTTTAGATAATATTAACAAGAAATGTTTGAATTTGCTGCACTCAACCATCTTCATCGAAAAGAAATTGATTCCGAGAACCGAACTAGCTTACTTCACACAGTACAGTATTTGGCAATGAATATGTTTGTTTTCTAAACAAAGTCGTTTAGAAATGAAGTGAAACTTCTAATTTGTACATCTTGTTTGAATACATAAACAGGGAAACTGTGAACTTGCTGTACTCAACCGTCTTTGTAGGAAAGCAAATGATTCTGAGAACCGAACTAGCTTATTTCACACAGTACAGTGTTCAGGAATGAAGATGTTTGTTTTCTGAACAACCTACTGTAGAAATGACGGCAATCTACTAAGTTGTACATCTTTTTAGATTACATTAACAAAGAAAGTTTGATCTTGCTGCACTCAACTATCTTCGTAGGAAAGCAACTGAATCCTAGAACCGAATTAGCTTATTTCACACAGTACAGTGTTTGGCACTGAAGATATTTCTTTTCTAAACAAACTACTTTAGAAATGAAGCGAATCTACTAAGTTGTACATCCTGTTACATTAAACAATCAAGGAAAGTTTGAACTTGCTGCAGTCCACCTGCTTCGTAGGAAAGCAACTGATTCCAAGAACCGAAACAACTTATTTCACACAATACAGTATTTCGGATTGAAGGTGTTTGTTTTCTAACCAAGGTAGTTTAGTGTAGAGAGCTGCAAGGTGCCGCGCCTTAAAGATGACGCTGGCTTCTGCCTTCCGCCTTCCCGATGGCGAGTGCTCTCCTGGATAAACAAGTCCTTATTTGAATTAGGCCGTGATCTAGGCTTGCTTCCACATATGTGGACCTATCTGCATTCACCACGTGGCACACCAGGGTTGGCTGTTCAAAGGCTTCTTAAGTTTCGGGCGGGCTTTGCCCCAGGTCAGAAGATTGTTCAATGTTCCTGAATAAACTGCTGAAAGAAGAGTCCGAGCGTTGCGTCTTCCTTGCTGGTCGAGTGCAGTTGCGACAGTTTAGAAATGAAGCGAAACTTGTAAGTAGTGCATCTTGTTACATTACACAAACAAGGAAAGTTTGAACTTGCTGCACTCAACCATCTTCGTAGGAAAGCAACTGATTCCTAGAACCGAACTAGCTTAATTCACACAGTACAGTGTTTGGGAATGAAGATGTTTGTTTTCTAAACAAACTACTTTAGAAATCAGGTGAATATACTAACTTCTACATCTTGTTAGATTACACAAACTAGGAAAGTTTGAACTTGGTGCACTCGACCTTCTTTGTTAGAAAGCAACTGATTCCTAGAATCAAACTAGCTTATTTCACACAATACAGTATTTGGGATTGAAGGTGTTTGTTTTCTAAACAAGGTAGTTTAGAAATGAAGCGAAACTTTTAAGTAGTACATCTTGTTAGATTACACAAACAAGGAAAGTGTGAACTTGCAGCACTCAACCTTCTTCGTAAGAAAGCAATTGATTCCTAGAATGAAACTAGTTTATTTCACACAATACAGTGTTCGGCACTGAAGGTGTTTGTTTTCTGAACAAACTACTTTAGAAATGAAGCGAATCTACTAACTTCTACATCCTGTTACATTACACAAACAAGGAAAGATTGAACTTGCTGCACTCAACCTTCTTCGTAGGAAAGCAACTGATTCCTAGATTTGAACTAGCTTATTTCACGCAGTACAGTGTTCATCACTGAAGATGTTGGTTTTCTAAACAAAGTAGTTTAGAAATGAAGCGAAAGTTGTAATTTATACATCTTGTTAGATTACAGAAACAAGGAATGTGTGAACTTGTTGTACTCAACCTTCTTCGTAACAGAGCAAGTGATTCCTAGAACCGAACTAGCTTATTTCACATAGTACCGTATTTGGGAATGAAGATGTTTGTTTTCTAAACAAACAACGTTAGAAATGAGGCGAGTCTACTAAGTTGTACACCTTTTTAGATTACATTAACAAGGAACGTTTGAACTTGCTGCACTCAACCATCTTGGTAGAAAAGAAAATGATTCCTAGAACCGAACTAACTTATTTCACCCAGTACAGTGTTTGGCAATGAAGATGTTTGTTTTCTAAACAAAGTAGTTTAGAAATGAAACAAAATTTGTAATTTCTGCATCTTGTTAGATTACAGAAACAAGGAAAGTGTGAACTTGCTGTACTCAACCTTCTTCGTAGGAAAGCAACAGATTCCTAGAACGGAACTAGCTTATTTCACACAGTACAGTGCACAGTAATGAAGATGTTTGTTTCCTAAACAAACTACTTTAGAAATGAGTCGAATCTACTAACTTGTACATCTTGTTAGATTATACAAAGTAGGAAATTTTGAAGCTGCTGTACTCAACCTTCATCGTAGGAAAGATTCTGATTCCTAGAACCGAAACAACCTATTTCACACAGTACAGTATTTGGGATTGAAGGTGTTTGTTTTCTAAAACAGGTAGTTTAGAAATGAAGCAAAACTTGAAAGTTGTACATCTTGTTACATTACACAAACAAGGAAAGTTTGAACTTGCTGCACTCACCCTTATTCATAGGAAAGGAACTGATTCCTAGAACCGAACTAGCTTATTTCACAAAGTCCAGTGTTCGGCTCTGAATATGTTTGTGTCTAAACAAACTACTTTAGAAATGAACAGAATCTACTAAGTTGTACATTCTGTTACATTACACAAACAAGGAAAGTTTGAACGTGCTGCACTCAACCTTCTTCGTAGGATAGCAACTGATTCCGAGAACCGAACTAGCTTATTTCACACAGTTCAGTGTTCGGAACTGAAGATGTTTGTTTCCTAAACAAACTACTTTAGAAAAGAAGCGAATCTACTAAGTTGTACATCCTGTTACATTACACAAAGAAGGAAAGTTTGAACTTGCTGCACTCAACGTTCTTCGTAGGAACGCAACGGATTCCTAGAACCGAACTAGCTTATTTCACACAGTACAGTGTTCAGCAATGAAGATGTTTGTTTTCTAAACAACCTGCTGTAGAAATGAGGCCAATCTAGTAAGTTGTACATCTTTTTAGATTACATTAACAAGGAAAATTTGAACTTCCTGCACTCAACCTTCTTCGTAGGAAAGCAAGTGATTCCTAGAACCGAACTGGCTTATTTCACAAAGTACCATGTTCGGTAATGAAGATGTTTGTTTTCTAAACAAACTACTTTAGAAATGAAGCAAATCTACTAACTTGTACATCTTGTTTGATTACACAAACTAGGAAAGTTTGAACTTCCTGAACTCAACCTTCTTCATAGGAAAGCAACTGATTCCCAGAACCAAAACAACTTATTGCACAGTACAGTATTTGGGATTGAAGGTGTTTGTTTTCTAAACAAGGTAGTTTAGAAATGAAGCGAAACTTGTAAGTTGTACATCTTGTTAGATTACACAAACAAGGAAAGTTTGAACTTGCTGCACTCAAACTTCTTTGTAGGAAAGCAACTGATTCCTAGAACCAAACTAGCTTATTTCACAGAGTACAGTGTTCGGCAATGAAGATGTTTGTTTTCTAACCAAAGTAGTTTAGAAATGAAGCGAAACTTGTATGTTGTACATCTTCTTAGATTACAGAAACAAGGAAACTTTGAACTTGTTGCACTCAACCTTCTACGCAGGAAAGCAACTGGTTCCAAGAACTGAATTAGCTCATTTCACAAAGTGTAGGGTTTGGCACTGAAGATGTTTTTTTTCTAAACAATCTACTTTAGAAATGAGGCAACTCTACCAAACTGTACATCTTGTTAGATTACACAAACAGGGAAAATTTGAACTTGCTGCCGTCAAGCTTCTTCGTAAGAAAGCAACTGATTCCTAAAACGGAACTAGCTTATTTCATTCAGTACAGTGTTCGGAAATGAAGATGTTTGTTTTCTCAAAAAACTACTTGAGAAATGAGACAAATCTACTAAGGTGTACAACTTTTTAGATTACATTAACAAGGAACGTTTGAACTTGCTGCACTCAACCATCTTCGTGGAATAGAAACTGATTCCTAGAACCGAACTAGCTTATTTCACACATTACAGAGTTTGGCAATGTACATGTTTGTTTTCTAAACAAAGTAGTTTGGAATTTAAAAGAAACTTTGAAGTCGTACATCTTGTTAGATTACACAAACAAGGAAAGTTTGAACTTGCTGCACTCAACCTTCTTCGTAGGAATGCAAGTGATTCCTAGAACTGAACTAGCTTATTTCACACAGTAAAGCGTTCAGGAATGAAGATGTTTGTTTTCTCAACAAACTGCTTTACAAATAAGGCGAATCTACTAACTTGCACATCTTGTTAGATTACACAAACTAGGAAAGCTGGAAATTGCTGCACTCAACCTTCTTTGTAGGAAAGCATATGATTCCTAGAACCGAATTAGCTTATTTCACACAGTACATTGTTCGGCAATGAAGATGTTTGTTTTCTCAACAAACTGCTTTACAAATGAGGCGACTCTACTAAGATGTCCATTTTTTAGATTACATTAACAAGGAAAGTTTGAACTTGCTGCACTCACCCATCTTTGTCGAAAAGAAACTCATTCCTAGAACTGAACTAGCTTACTTAACACAATACAGTATTGGGAAATGAATATGTTTGTTTTCTAAACAAAGTAGTTTAGAAATGAAGCGTAACTTGTAATTTGTACATCTTGTTAGATTACAGAAACAAGGAAAATGTGAACATGCTGTACTCAACCTTCTTCGTAGAAAAGCAAATGATTCCTAGAACCAAACTAGCTTATTTCACACACTACAATGTTTGCAAATGAAGATTTTTGTTTTCTAAACAGCCTACTTTAAACATGACGTGAATCTACTAAGTTGTACATCTTTTTAGATTACATTAACAAGGAAAGTTTTAACTTGCTGCACTCAACAATCTTCGTAGAAAAGAAACTGATTCCTAGAACCGAATTAACTTATTTCACACAGTACAGTGTTCGGCAATGAAGATGTTTCTTTTCTAAACAAACTACTTTAGAAATGAGGCAAATCTACTAACTTGTACATCTTGTTAGATTGCACAAACTAGGAAATTTTAAGGTGCTGTACTCAACCTTCATTGTAGGAAAGCTTCTGATTCGTAGACCCAAAACAACTTATTTCACACAGTACAGTATTTGGGATTGACGGTGTTTGTTTTCTAAACAAGGTAGTTTAGAAATGAAGCGAAACTTGAAAGTTGTACATCTTGTTACATTACACAAACAAGGAAAGTTTGAACTTGCTGCACTTACCCTTCTTCATAGGAAAGCAACTGATTCCTAGAACCGAACTAGCTTATTTCACATAGTACAGTGTTCAGTAATGAAGATGCATGTGTCTAAACAAACTACTTTAGAAATGAACCGAATCTACTGAGTTGTACATCCTGTTACATTACACAAACAAGGAAAGTTTCAACGTGCTGCACTCAACCTTCTTCGTAGGAAAGCAAAGGATTCCTAGAACCGAACTAGCTTATTTCACACAGTACAGTGTTCGGCACTGAAGATGTTTGTTTTCTAAACAAACTACTTTAGAAAAGAAGCGAATCTACTAAGTTGTACATCCTGTTACATTCCACAAAGAAGGAAAGTTTGAACTTGCTGCACTCAACCTTCTTCGTAGGAAAGCAACGGATTCCGAGAACCGAACTAGCTTATTTCACACAGTACAGTGTTCAGCACTGAAGATGTTTGTTTTCTAAACAAACAACTTTAGAAAAGAAGCGAATCTACTAAGTTGTACATCCTGTTACATTCCACAAAGAAGGAAAGTTTGAACTTGCTGCACTCAACCTTCCTCGTAGGAAAGCAACTGATTCCTAGAACCGAACTACCTTATTTCACACAGTACAGTGTTCGGCTCTGAAGATGCTTGTTTTCCAAACAAACTACTTTAGAAATGAACCGAATCTGCTAAGTTGTACATCCTGTTACGTTACACAAAGAAGGAAAGTTTGAACTTGCTGCACTCAACCTTCTTCGTAGGAAAGCCACTGATTCCTAGAACCAAACTAGCTTATTTTACACAGTACAGTGTTCGGCAATGAAGATGTTTGTTTCCTAAACAACCTACTGTAGAAATGAGGCCAATCTACTAAGTTGTACATCTTTGCAGATTACATTAACAAGGAAAGTTTGAACTTGCTGCACGCAACCTTCTTCGTAGGAAAGCAAATGATTCCTAGAACCGAACTAGCTTATTTTACACAGTACAGTGTTCGGCAATGAAATGTTTGTTTTCTAAACAAACTACTTTAGAAATGAAGCGAATCTACTAAGTTGTACATCTTGTTAGATTACGCTAACAAGGAAACTTTGAACTTTCTGCACCCAACCTTCTTCGCAGGAAAGCAACTGATTCCTAGAACCGAACCAGCTCATTTCACACAGTAAAGGGTTCGGGAATTAACATGTATGTTTTCTAAACAGAATACTTTAGAAACGAGGCAAATCTACAAACTTGTACATTTTGTTAGATTATATAAACAAGGAAGGTTTGAACTTGCTGCACTCAACCTTCTTCATAGGAAAGCAACTGATTCCTAGAACCGAACTAGCTTATTTCACACAGTACAGTGTTTGGCAATGAAGATGTTTGTTTTCTAAACAAAGTAGTTTAGAAATGAAGCAAACTTGTATTTTGTACACCTTCTTAGATTACACAAACAAGGAATGTTTGAACTGGCTGCACTCAACCTTCTCCGCAGGAAAGCAACTGATTCCAAGAACCGAATTAGCTCATTTCACAAAGTGTAGTGTTTGGAACTGAAGATGTTTGTTTTCTAAACAATCTACTTTAGAAAAGAGGCGACTCTACCAAACTGTACATCTTGTTAGATTACACAAACAGGGAAAATTTGAACTTGGTGCACTCACCCTTCTTCGTAGGAAAGCAACTGATTCCTAGAACCGAACTGGCTTATTACACAGATTGCAGAGTCCGGCAATGAACATGTTTGTTTTCTACACAAAGTAGTTTAGAATTTGAAAGAAACTTTGAAGTTGTGCATCTTGTTAGATTACACAAACAGGAAAGTTTGAACTTGCTGCATTCAAACTTCTTTGTCAGAAAGCAATTGATTCCTAGATTCGAACTAGCTTATTTTAAACAATAAAGTTTTCGGTATTGAAGACGTTTCTTTTCTAAGCAAACTACTTTAGAAATGAGGCGAATCTACTAAGTTGTACATCTTTTTAGATTACATTAACAAGGGAAGTTTAAACTTGCTGCACTCAACCTTCTTCGTAGGAAAGCAATTGATTCCTAGAACCGAACTAGCTTATTTCACTCAGTATGGTGTTCGGCAATGAAGATGTTTGTTTTCTCAACAAACTACTTGAGAAATGAGGCAAATCTACTCAGTTGTACATCTTTTTTAGATTACATTAACAAGGAGAGGTTGAACTTGCTGCACTTAAACATCTTCGTGGAAAAGGAACTGATTCCTAGAACCGAACAAGCTTATTTCACACATTACAGAGTTCGGCAATGAACATGTTTGTTTTGTAAACAAAGTAGTTTAGAAATGGAAAGAAACTTGGAAGTTGTACATCTTGTTAGATTACATAAACAAGGAAAGTTTGAACTTGCTGCACTCAACCTTCTTTGTCAGAAAGCAACTGATTCCTACATTCGAACTAGCTTATTTCACATAGTACAGTGTTTGGTATTGAAGACATTTGTTTTCTAAACAAACTACTTTAGAAATGAGGCAATCTACTAAGTTGTAAATCTTTTTAGATTACATTAACAAGGAAAGTTTGAACTTGCTGCACTCAACCTTCTTTGTAGGAAAGCAACTGATTCCTAGAACCGAATGAGCTTATTTCACACAGTACAATCTTCCGCAATGAAGATGTTTGTTTTCTCAGCAAACTACTTTACAAATGAGGCGAATCTACTAACTTGGCCATCTTTTTAGATTATATTAACAAGGAAAGTTTGAACTTGCTGCACTCAAGCATCTTCGTAGAAATTAAACTGATTCCAAGAAGCGAATTAACTTATATCACACAGTACTATGTTCGGTACTGAAGATGTTTCTTTTCTAAAGAAACTACTTTAGAAATGAGGCGAATCCACTAACTTGTACATCTTGTTAGATTACAGGAACTAGGAAAGTTTGAACTTGCTGCACTCAACCTTCATCGTAGAAATTAAACTGATTCGTAGAAGTGAATTAAATTATTTCACACAGTACAGTGTCGGTACTGAATATAATTCTTTTCTAAAGAAACTACTTTGGAAATGAGGCCAATCTACTAAGTTGTGCATCTTTTTAGATTACGTTAACCCAGAAAGTTAGAACTTGCTGCACTCAATCTTCTTTGTAGGAAAGCAAGTGATTCCTAGAACCGAATGAGCTTATTTCACACAGTACAATGTTCGGCAATGAGGATGTTTGTTTTCTCAAGAAACTACTTTACAAATGAGGCTAATCTACTAACTTGGCCAACGTTTTCCATTATATTAACAAGGAAAGTTTGAACTTTGTGCACTCAACCATCTTCGTAGAAATTAAACTGATTCCTAGAAGTGAATTAACTTATTTCACACAGTACAGTGTTCGGTACTGACGATGTTCCTTTTCTAAAGAAACTACTTTAGAAATGAGGCCAATCTACTACGTTGTGCATCTTTTTAGATAATATTAACAAGGAAAGTTTGAATTTGCTGCACTCAACCTTCTTTGTAGGAAAGCAAGTGATTCCTAGAACCGAATGAGCTTATTTCACACAGTATAATGTTAGGCAATGAAGATGTTTGTTTTCTCAAGAAACTACTTTACACATGAGGTTAATCTACTAACTTGGCCATCTTTTTAGATTACATTAACAAGGAAAATTTGAACTTGTGGCACTCAACCATCTTCGTAGAAATTAAACTGATTCCTAAAAGCGAATTAACTTATTTAACACAGTACAGTGTTCGGGAATGAAGATGTTTCTTTTCTGAAGAAACTACTTTAGAAATGACGCGAATGCACTAACTTGTACATCCTGTTAGATTACACAAACTAGGAAAGTTTGAACTTTCTGCAGTCAACCTTCTTCGTCAAAATTAAACTGATTCCTAGAAGCGAATTAACTTTTTTCACACACTACAGTGTTCGGTATTGAAGATGTTTCTTTTCTAAAGAAACTACTTTAGAAATGAGGCCAATCTAATAAGTTGTGCATCTTTTTAGATTACATTAACAAGGAAAGTTTGAACTTGCTGCACTCAACCTTCATCGTAGAAATTAAACTGATTCGTAGAAGTGAATTAAATTATTTCACACAGTACAGTATTCAGTATTGAAGATGTTTCTTTTCTAAAGAAACTACTTTATAAATGAGGCCAATCTACTCAGTTTTGCATCTTTTTAGATTACATTAACAAGGAAAGTTTGAACTTGCTGTACTCAACCGTCTTCGTAGGAAAGCAACTGATTTCTGGAAGACAATTAGCTTTTTTCACACAGTACAATGTTCGGCAATGCAGATGTTTTTTTCTCAACAAACTACTTTACAAATGAGGAAAATGTACTAACTTGAACATCTTTTTAGATTACATTAACAAGGAAAGTTTGAACTTGATAAACTCAACGATCTTCGTAGAAAGTAAACTGATTCCTAGAACCGAATTAGCTTATTTCACACAGTACAATGTTTGACAATGAAGGTTTGTTTTCTAAAGAAACTGCTTTAGAAATGAGGCGAATCGACTAACTTGGCCATCTTTTTAGATTACATTAACAAGGAAGTTTGAACTTGCTGCACTCAACCATCTTCGTAGAAATTAAACTCATTCTTAGAAGTGAATTAACTTATTTCACGCAGTACAGTGTTCAGTACTGAAGATGTTAGTTTTCTAAAGAAACCACTTTAGAAATGACGCGAATCCACTAACTTGTACATCTTGTTAGATTACACAAACTAGGAAAGTTTGAACTTGCTGCACTCAACGTTCTTCGTAGAAAGCAAGTGATTCCTCGAACAGAACTAGATTATTTCACATAGTACAGTGTTCGGTAATGAAGATGTTTGTTTTCTGAACACACTACTTTAGAAATGAGGCCAATCTACTCAGTTGTGCATCTTTTTAGATTACATTAAAAAGGATAGCTTGAACTTGCTAAACTCAACCATCTTCCTCGAAAGTAAACTGATTCCTAGAACCGAATTAGCTTATTTCACACAGTACAATGTTTGACAATGAAGGTTTGTTTTCTAAAGAAACTAGTTTAGAAATGAGGCGAATCTACTAACTTGGACATCTTTTTAGATTACATTAACAAGGAAAGTATGAACTTGCTAAACTCAACCATCTTCGTAGAAAGGAAACTGATTCCAAGAACCGAATTAACTTATTTCACATAGTACAGTGTTCAGTACTGAAGATGTTTGTTTTCTAAAGAAACTAATTTAGAAATGTCGCGAATCCACTAACTTGTACATCTTGTTAGATTACACAAACTAGGAAAGTTTGGACTTGCTGCACTCAACCTTCCTCGTAGGAAAGCAACTGATTCCTACAACCGAACTAGCTTATTACACATAGTACAGTGTTCGGTAATGAAGATGTTTGTTTTCTACACAAACTACTTTAGAAATGAGGCCAATCCACTAAGTTGTGCACCTTTTCAGATTATATTTACAAGGAAAGTTTGAACTTGCTGCACTCAACCTTCTCTGTAGGAAAGCAACTGATTCCTAGAAATGAATGAGCTTATTTCACACAGTACAATGTTCGTCAATGAAGATGTTTGTGTCCTCAAGAAACTACTTTACAAATGAGTCGAGTCTACTAACGTGGCCATCTTTTGAGATTACATTAACAAGGAAAGTTTGAACTTGCTGCACTCAACCATCTTCGTAGAAATTTAACTGATTCGTAGAAGCGATTTAACTTATTTCACACAGTACAGTGTTCAGTACTGAAGATGTTTCCTTTCTAAAGAAACTACTTTAGAAATGAGGCCAATCTACTAAGTTGTGCATCTTTTTAGATTACATTAACAAGGAATGTTTGAACTTACTAAACTCAACCATAGTCGTAGAAAGAAAAACTGATTCCTAGAACTGAATTAACTTATTTCACACAGTACAGTGTTCAGTACTGAAGATGTATGTTTTCTAAAGAAACCACTTTAGAAATAACGTGAATCCACTAACTTGTACATCTTGTTAGATTACACAAACTAGGAAAGTTTGAACTTGCTGCACTCAACCTTCTTCGTAGGAAAGCAAGTGATTCCTAGAACCGAACTAGCTTATTTCACATGGTACAGTGTTCGGTAATGAAGATATTTCTTTTCTAAACAAACTACTTTAGAAATGAGGCCAATCTACTAACCTGGCCATCTTTTTAGATTACATTAACAAGGAAAGTTTGAACTTGTTGCACTCAAACTTCTTTGAAGGAAAGCATCTGATTCCTAGAAATGAATGAGCTTATTTCACACAGTACAATGTTCAGCAATGAAGATGTTTGTTTTCTCAACAAACTACTTTACAAATGAGGCGAATCTACTAACTTGATCATCTTTTTAGATTACATTAACAAGGAAAGTTTGAACTTGCTGCACTCAACCATCTTTGTAGAAATGAAACTGATTCCTAGAAGAGAATTAACCTATTTCAAACAGTACAGTGTTCGGTACTGAAGATGTTTCTTTTCTAAAGAAACTACATTAGAAATGAGGCCAATCTACTAAGTTGTGCATCTTTTTTATTACATTAACAAGGAAAGTTTGAACTTGCTACACTCAACCTTCTTTGTAGGAAAGCAAGTGATTACTAGAACCAAATGAGCTTATTTCACACAGTACAATGTTCGGCAATGAAGATATTTGTTTTCCTAAGAAACTACTTTACAAATGAGGTGAATCTACTAACTTGGCCATCTTTTTATATTACATTAACAAGGAAAGTTTGAACTTGTTGCACTCAACCATCTTCGTAGAAAGGAAACTGAATCCTAGAACTGAATTAACTTATTTCACACAGTACGGTGTTCTGTACTGAAGATGTTTGTTTTCTAAAGAAACCAATTTGGAAATGACGCGAATCCACTAAGTTGTACATCTTGTTAGATTACACAACCTAGGAAAGTTTGAACTTGCTGCACTCAACCTTCTTCGTAGGAAAGCAAGTGATTCCTAGAATCGAACTAGCCTATTTCAAATGGTACAGTGTTCGGTAATGAAGATGTTTGTTTTCTAAACAAACTATTTTAGAAACGAGGCCAATCTACTAAGTTGTGCATCTTTTCAGATTACATTAACAAGGAAAGTTTGAAATTGCTGCACTGAATCTTCTTTGTAGGAAAGCAAATGATTCCTAGAACCGAATGAGCTTATTTCACACAGTACAATGTTCGGCAATGAAGATGTTTGTTTTTTTAACAAACTACTTTAGAAATGAGGCCAATCTACTAACTTGGCCATATTTTTAGATTACATTAACAAGGAAAGTTTGAAATTGCTGCACTCAACCATCTTCGTAGAAATTAAACTGATTCCTAGAAGCGAATTAACTTATGTCACACAGACAATGTTCGGTACTGAAGACGTTTCTTTTCTAACGAAACTACTTTACAAATGAGGTGAATCCACTAACTTGTACATCTTGTTAGATTACACATACTAGGAAAGTTTGAATGTGCTGCACTCAACATTCTTCGTAGAAATTAAACTGATTCCTAGAAGCGAATTAACTTATTTCACACAATACAGTTTCGGTACTGAAGATGTTTCTTTTCTAAAGAAACTACTTTACAAATGAGGCGAATCCACTAACTTGTACATCTTGTTAGATTACACATACTAGGAAAGTTTGAACTTGCTGCACTCAACATTTTTCGTAGAAATTAAACTGATTCCTAGAAGTGAATTAACTTATTTCACACAATACAGTGTTTGGTACTGAAGATGTTTCTTTTCTAAAGAAACTACTTTAGAAATGAAGCCAATCTACTAAGTTGTGCATCTTTTTAAGATTACATTAACAAGGAAAGTTTGAACTTGCTGCACTCAACCTTCTTTGTAGGAAAGCAACTGAATTCTGGAACCGAATTAGCTTTTTTCACACAGTACAATTTTCCGCAATGAAGATGTTTGTTTTCTCAACAAACTACTTTACAAATGAGGCAAATCTACTAACTTGGACATCTGTTTAGATTACATTAACAAGGAAAGTTTGAACTTGCGAAACTCAACCATCTTCGGAGAAAGTAAACTGATTCCTAGAATCGAATTAGCTTATTTCACACAGTACAATGTTTGGCAATGAAGGTTTGTTTTCTAAAGAAACTAATTTAGAAATGAGGAGAATCTACTAACTTAGACATCTTTTTAGATTACATTAACAAGGAAAGATTGAACTTGCTAAACTCAACCATCTTCATAGATAGGAAACTGATTCCTAGAACCGAAATAACTTATTGCACACAGCACAGTGTTCGGTACTGAAGATGTTTGTTTTCTAAAGAAACTAATTTAGAAATGACGCGAATCCACAAACTTACACATCTTGTTAGATTACACAACCTAGGAAAGTTTGAACTTGCAGCACTCAAACTTCTTCGTAGGAAAGCAAGTGATTCCTAGAACCGAATTAGCTTATTTCATATAGTACAGTGTTCGGTAATGAAGACGTTTGTTTTCTAAGAAAACTACTTTACAAATGAGGCCAATCTACTAAGTTGTGCATCTTTTTAGATTACATTAACAACGAAAGTTTGAACTTGCTGCACTCAACCTTCTTTGTAGGAAAGCAACTGATTCCTAGAACAGAATGAGCTTATTACACAGTACAATGTTCGGCAAAAAAGATGTTTGTTTTCTCAACAATCTACTTCAGAAATGAGGCGAATCTACTAACTTGGCCATCTCTTTAGATTACATTAACAAGGATTGTTCGAACTTCCTGCACTCAACCATCGTCGTAGAAATTAAACTGATTCCTAGAAGCGAATTCACTTATTTCACACAGTACAGTGTTCGGTACTGAAGATGTTTCTTTTCTAAAGAAACTACTTTAGAAATGAGGCCAATTTACTAAGTGGTGCATCTTTATAGATTACATTAACAAGGAAAGTTTGAACTTGCTGCACTCACCCTTCTTTGTAAGAAAGCAAGTGATTCCTAGAACCGAATGAGCTTATTTCACACAGTATAGTGTTCGGCAATGAAGATGTTTGTTTTCTCAACAAACTACTTTACAAATGAGGTGAATCTACTAACTTGGCCATCTTTTTAGATTACATTAACAAGGAAAGTTTGAACTTGCTGCACTCAACGATCTTCATAGAAAGGAAAGTGATACCTAGAACTGAATTAACTTATTTCACTCAGTACAGTGTTCGGTACTGAAGATGTTTGTTTTCTAAAGAAAACAATTTGGAAATGACGTGAATCCACTAACTTGTCCATCTTGTTAGATTACACAAACTAGGAAAGTTTGAACTTGCTGCACTCAACCTTCTTCGTAGGAAAGCAAGTGATTCCTAGTACAGAACTAGCTTATTTCACATAGTACAGTGTTCAGTAATGAAGATGTTTGTTTTCTAAACAAACTACTTTAGAAATGGGGCCAATCTACTAAGTTGTGCATCTTTTTAGATTACATTAACAAGGAAAGTTTGAACTTGCTGCACTCAACCTTCTTTGCAGGAAAGCACCTGATTCCTAGAAACGAATGAGCTTATTTCACACAGTATAATGTTCGGCAATGAAGGTGTTTGTTTTCTCAACAAACTACTTTAGAAATGAGGTGAATCTACTAACTTGGCCATCTTTTTAGATTACATTAACAAGGAAAGTTTGAACTTGCTGCACTCAACCATCTTCGGAGAAATTAAACTGATTCCTAGAAGCGAATTAACTTATTTCACACAGTACACTCTTCGGTACTGAAGATATTTCTGTTCAAAATAAACTGCTTTAGAAATGAGGCCAATCTACTAAGTTGTGCATCTTTCTAGATTGCATTAACAAGGAAAGTTTGAACTTGCTGCACTCAACCTTCTTTGCAGGAAAGCACCTGATACCTAGAACCGAATGAGCTTACTTTACTCTGTACAATGTTCGGCAATGAAGATGTTTGTTTTCTCATCAAACTACATTACGAATGAGGCGAATCTACTAACTTGGCCATCTTTTCAGATTACAATAACAAGGAAAGTTTGAACTTGCTGCACTCAACGATCTTCATAGAAAGGAAAGTGATTCCTAGAACTGAATTAACTTATTTCACTCAGTACAGTGTTCGGTACTGAAGATGTTTCTTTTCTAAAGAAACCAATTTGGAAATGACGTGAATCCACTAACTTGTCCATCTTGTTAGATTACACAAACTAGGAAAGTTTGAACTTGCTGCACTCAACCTTCTTCGTAGGAAAGCAAGTGATTCCTAGAACCGAACTAGCTTATTTCACATAGTACAGTGTTCGGTAATGAAGATGTTTGTTTTCTAAACAAACTACTTTACAAATGAGGCCAATCTACTAAGTTGTGCATATTTTTAGATTACATTAACAAGGAAAGTTTGAAATTGCTGCACTCAACCATCTTCGTAGAAATGCAACTGATTCCTAGAACCGAATGACCTTATTTCACACAGTACAGTGTTCGGCAATGAAGATGTTTGTTTTCTCAACAAACTACTTTACAAATGAGGCGAATCTACTAACTTGGACATCTCTTTAGACTACATTAACAAGGAAAGTTTGAACTTGCTGCACTCAACCATCTTCGTAGAAATTAAACTGATTCCTAGAAGCGAATTAACTTATTTCACACAGTACAGTGTTCGGTACTGAAGATGTTTCTCTTCTGAAGAAACTACTTTAGAAATGAGGTGAATCCACTAACTTGTACATCTTGTTAGATTACACTAACTAGGAAAGTTTGAACTCGCTGCACTCAACCTTCTCGGGAGAAATTAAATTGATTCCTAGAAGCAAATTAACTTATTTCACACAGTACAGTGTTTGGTACTGAAGATGTTTCTTTTCTAAAGAAACTACTTTAGAAATGAGGCCAATCTACTAAATTGTGCATCTTTTTAGATTACATTAACAAGGAAAGTTTGAACTTGCTGCACTCAACCTTATTTGCAGGAAAGCACCTGATTCCTAGAACCGAATGAGCTTATTTATCACAGTACAATGTTCGGCAATGAAGATGTTTGTTTTATCAACAAACTATTTTACAAATGAGGAGAATCTACTAACTTGGCCATCTTTTTAGATTACCTTAACAAGGAAAGTTTGAACTTGCTGCACTCAACCGTCTTCATAGAAATTAAACTGATTCCTAGAACCGAATTAACTTATTTCACACAGTAAGGTGTTCAGTACTGAAGATGTTACTTTTCTAAAGAAACTAATTTAGAAATGAGGTGAACGTACTAACTTGTACATCGTCTTAAAATACACAAACTAGGAAGGTTTGAACTTGCTGCACTCAACATTCTTCGTAGGAAAGCAAGTGATTCCTAGAACCGAACTAGCTTATTTCACAAAGTACAGTGTTAGGTAATGAAGATGTTTGTTTTCTAAACAAACTACTTTAGAAATGAGGCCAATGTACTAACTTGGCCATCTTTTTACATTACATTAACAAGGAAAGTTTGAACTTGCTGAAGAAGTACTGAAGATGTTTCTTTTCTAAAGAAACTTCTTTAGAAATGAGGCCAATCTACTAAGTTGTGCATCGTTTTAGATTACATTAACAAGGAAAGTTTGAACTTGCTGCACTCAACCATCTTTGTAGGAAAGCAACTGATTCCGAGAACCGAATGAGCTTATTTCACACAGTACAATGTTCGGCAATGAAGCTGTTTATTTTCTCAACAAACTACTTTAAAAATGAGGCGAATCTACTAACATGGCTATCTTTTTAGATTACATTAACAAGGAAAGTTTAAACTTGCTGCACTCAACCATCTTCGTAGAAATTAATCTGATTCCTACAAGCGAATTAACTTATTTCACACAATACAGTGTTCGGTACTGAAGATGTTTCTTTTCTAAAGAAACTACTGTAGAAATGAGGCCAATTTAATAATTTGTGCATCTTTTTAGATTACATTAACAAGGAAAGTTTGAAATTGCTGCACTCAACCTTGTTTGTAGGAAAGCAAGTGATTCCTAGAACCGAATGAGCTTATTTCACACAGTAAAATATTCGGCAATGAAGATGTTTGTTTTCTCAACAATCTACTTTAGAAATGAGGCGAATCCACTAACTTGTACATCTTGTTAGATTACACAAACAAGGAAAGTTTGATCTTGCTGCACTCAACCTTCTTCGTAGAAATTAAACTAATTCCTAGAAGTGAATTAACTTATTTCACACAGTGCAGTGTGCGGTACTGAAGATATTTCTTTTCTAAAGAAACTACTTTAGAAATGAGGTGAATCCACTAACTTGTACATCTTGTTAGATTGCACTAACTAGGAAAGTTTGAATTTGATGCACTCAACCATCTTCGTAGAAATTAAATTGAATCCTAGAAGCGAATTAACTTATTTCACTCAGTACACTTTTCGGTACTGAAGATGTTTCTTTTCTAAAGAAACTACTTTAGAAATGAGGCGAATCCACTAACTTGTACATCTTGTTAGATTACACAAACTAGGAAAGTTTGAACTGGCTTCACTCAACCTTCTTCGTAGGATAGCATGTGATTCCTAGAACCGAACTAGCGTATTTCACATAGTACAGTGTTCGGTAATGAAGATGTTTGCTTTCTAAACAAACTACTTTAGAAAAGAAGCCAATCTAATAAGTTGTGCATCTTTTTAGATTACATTAACAAGGACAGTTTGAACTTGCTGCACTAAACCTTCTTTGTAGGAAAGCAAGTGATTCCTAGCACCGAATGAGCTTATTTCACACAGTACAATGTTTGGCAATGAAGATGTTTGTTTTCTCAGCAAACTACTGTACAAGTGAGGCGAATCTACTAACTTGGCCATCTTTTTAGATTACATTAACAAGGAAAGTTTGAACTTGCTGCACTCAACCTTCTTTGTAGGAAAGCAAGTGATTCCTAGAACCGAATGAGCTTATTTCACACAGTACAATATTCGGCAATGAAGATGTTTGTTTTCTCAACAAACTACTTTACAAATGAGGTGAATATACTAACCTGGCCATCTTTGTAGATTACATTAACAAGGAAAGTTTGAACTTGCTGCACTCAACCATCTTCGTAGAAATTAATCTGATTCCTAGATGCGAATTAACTTATTTCACACAGTACAGTGTTCGGTACTGAAGATGTTTCTTTTCTTAAGAAACTACTTTAGAAATGAGGCGAATCCACTAACTTGTACATCTTGTTAGATTACAGAAACTAGGAAAGTTTGATCTTGCTGCACTCAACCTTCTTCGTAGAAATTAAACTAATTCCTAGAAGCGAATTAACTTATTTCACACAGTACAGTGTTCGGTACTGAAGATATTTCTTTTCTAAAGAAACTACTTTACAAATGAGGCAAATCTACTAACTTGCCCATCTTTTTAGATTACATTAACAAGGAAAGTTTGAACTTGCTGCACTCCACCATCTTCGTAGAAATTAAACTGATTCCTAGAAGCGAATTAACTTATTTCACACAGTACAGTGTTCGGTACTGAAGATGTTTCTTTTCTAAAGAAACTACTTTAGAAATGAGGCCAATCTACTAAGTTGTGCATCTTTTTAGATTACATTAACAAGGAAAGTTTGAATTTGCAGCACTCAACCTTCCTTGTAGGAAAGCAAGTGATTCCTAGAACCGAATGAGCTTATTTCACACAGTACAATGTTCGGCAATGAAGATGTTCGTTTTCCCAACAAACTACTTTACAAATGAGCCAAATCTACTAACTTGGCCATCTTTTTAGATTATATTAACAAGGAAAGTTTGGACATGCTGCACTCAACCATCTTTGTAGAAATTAAACTGATGCCTAGAAGCGAATTAACTTATTTCACACAGTACAGTGTTCGGGACTGAAGATGTTTCTTTTCTAAAGAAATTATTTAGAAATGACACGAATCCACTAACTTGTACATCTTGTTATATTACACAAACTAGGAAAGTTTGAACCTGCTGCACTCAACCTTCTTTGGAGGAAAGGAAGTGATTCCTAGAACTGAAGTAGCTTATTTCACATAGTACAATGTTCGGCAATGAAGATGTTTGTTTTCTCATCAAACTACTTTACAAATGAGGTGAATCTACTAACTTGACCATCTTTTTAGATTACATTAACAAGGAAAGTTTGACCTTGCTGCACTCAACCTTCTTCGTAGAAATTAAACAGATTCCTAGAAGGGAATTAACTTATTTCACAAAGGACAGTGTTCGGGACTGAAGATGTTTCTTTCCTAATGAAACTACTTTAGAAATGAGGCCAATCTACTAAGTTGTGCATCTTTTTAGATTACATTAACAAGGAAAGTTTGAACTTGCTGCACTCAACCTTCTTTGAAGCAAAGGAAGTGATTCCTAGAACCAAATGAGCTTATTTCACACAGTATAATGTTCGGCAATGAAGAGATTTTTTTTTTCTCAACAAACTAATTTACAAATGAGGTGAATCTACTAACTTGTACATCTTTTTAGATTACACAAAAAAGGAAAGTTTGAACTTGCTGCACTCAACCTTCTTTGTAGAAATTAAAGTGATTCCTAGAACCGAATTAACTTATTTCACACAGTACAGTGTTGGGCAATGAAGATGTTTGTTTTCTAAAGAAACTACTTTAGAAATGAGGCGAATCTACTAACTTGTACATCTTGTTAGATTACACAAACTAGGAAAGTTTGAACTTGCTGCACTCAACCTTCTTTGTAGGAAAGCAAGTGATTCCTAGAACTCAATTAGCTTATTTCACACAGTACAATGTTCGGCAATGAAGATGTTTGTTTTCTCAAGAAACTACTTTAGAAATGAGGCTAATCTACTAACTTGTACATCTTTTTAGATTACATAAACTAGGAAAGTTTGAACTTGCTGCACTCAACCTTCTTTGTAGGAAAGCAAGTGATTCCTAGAACCGAATTAGCTTATTTCACACAGTACAATGTTGGCAATGAAGATGTTTGTTTTCTCAAGAAACTACTTTAGAAATGAGGTGAATCTACTAACTTGTACATCTTGTTAGATTACACAAACTAGGAAAGTTTGAACTTGCTGCACTCAACCTTCTTTGTAGGAAAGCAAGTGATTCCTAGAACCGAATTAGCTTATTTCACACAGTACAATGTTCGGCAATGAAGATGTTTGTTTTCTCAAGAAACTACTTTAGAAATGAGGCGAATCTACTAACTTGTACATCTTGTTAGATTACACAAACTAGGAAAGTTTGAACTTGCTGCACTCAACCTTCTTTGTAGGAAAGCAAGTGATTCCTAGAACCGAATTAGCTTATTTCACACAGTACAATGTTCGGCAATGAAGATGTTTGTTTTCTCAGAAACTACTTTAGAAATGAGGCGAATCTACTAACTTGCATCTTGTTAGATTACACAAACTAGGAAAGTTTGAACTTGCTGCACTCAACCTTCTTTGTAGGAAAGCAAGTGATTCCTAGAACCGAATTAGCTTATTTCACACAGTACAATGTTAGGCAATGAAGATGTTTGTTTTCTCAAGAAACTACTTTAGAAATGAGGCGAATCTACTAACTTGTACATCTTGTTAGATTACACAAACTAGGAAAGTTTGAACTTGCTGCACTCAACCTTCTTTGTAGGAAAGCAAGTGATTCCTAGAACCGAATTAGCTTATTTCACACAGTACAATGTTTAGCAATGAAGATGTTTGTTTTCTCAAGAAACTACTTTAGAAATGAGGCGAATCTACTAATGTTTGTTTTTGTACATCTTGTTAGATTACACAAACTAGGAAAGTTTGAACTTGCTGCACTCAACCTTCTTTGTAGGAAAGCAAGTGATTCCTAGAACCGAATTAGCTTATTTCACACAGTACAATGTTCGGCAATGAAGATGTTTGTTTTCTCAGAAACTACTTTAGAAATGAGGCGAATCTACTAACTTGTACATCTTGTTAGATTACACAAAACTAGGAAAGTTTGAACTTGCTGCACTCAACCTTCTTTGTAGGAAAGCAAGTGATTCCTAGAACCGAATTAGCTTATTTCACACAGTACAATGTTCGGCAATGAAGATGTTTGTTTTCTCAAGAAACTACTTTAGAAATGAGGCGAATCTACTAACTTGTACATCTTGTTAGATTACACAAACTAGGAAAGTTTGAACTTGCTGCACTCAACCTTCTTTGTAGGAAAGCAAGTGATTCCTAGAACCGAATTAGCTTATTTCACACAGTACAATGTTCGGCAATGAAGATGTTTGTTTTCTCAAGAAACTACTTTAGAAATGAGGCGAATCTACTAACTTGTACATCTTGTTAGATTACACAAACTAGGAAAGTTTGAACTTGCTGCACTCAACCTTCTTTGTAGGAAAGCAAGTGATTCCTAGAAACCGAATTAGCTTATTTCACACAGTACAATGTTCGGCAATGAAGATGTTTGTTTTCTCAAGAAACTACTTTAGAAATGAGGCGAATCTACTAACTTGTACATCTTGTTAGATTACACAAACTAGGAAAGTTTGAACTTGCTGCACTCAACCTTCTTTGTAGGAAAGCAAGTGATTCCTAGAACCGAATTAGCTTATTTCACACAGTACAATGTTGGGCAATGAAGATGTTTGTTTTCTCAAGAAACTACTTTAGAAATGAGGCGAATCTACTAACTTGTACATCTTGTTAGATTACACAAACTAGGAAAGTTTGAACTTGCTGCACTCAACCTTCTTTGTAGGAAAGCAAGTGATTCCTAGAACCGAATTAGCTTATTTCACACAGTACATTGTTCGGCAATGAAGATGTTTGTTTTCTCAAGAAACTACTTTAGAAATGAGGCGAATCTACTAACTTGTACATCTTGTTAGATTACACAAACTAGGAAAGTTTGAACTTGCTGCACTCAACCTTCTTTGTAGGAAAGCAAGTGATTCCTAGAACCGAATTAGCTTATTTCACACAGTACAATGTTCGGCAATGAAGATGTTTGTTTTCTCAAGAAACTACTTTTAAAATGAGGCGAATCTACTAACTTGTACATCTTGTTAGATTACACAAACTAGGAAAGTTTGAACTTGCTGCACTCAACCTTCTTTGTAGGAAAGCAAGTGATTCCTAGAACCGAATTAGCTTATTTCACACAGTACAATGTTCGGCAATGAAGATGTTTGTTTTCTCAAGAAACTACTTTAGAAATGAGGCGAATCTACTAACTTGTACATCTTGTTAGATTACACAAACTAGGAAAGTTTGAACTTGCTGCACTCAACCTTCTTTGTAGGAAAGCAAGTGATTCCTAGAACCGAATTAGCTTATTTCACACAGTACAATGTTCGGCAATGAAGATGTTTGTTTTCTCAAGAAACTACTTTAGAAATGAGGCGAATCTACTAACTTGTACATCTTGTTAGATTACACAAACTAGGAGTTTGAACTTGCTGCACTCAACCTTCTTTGTAGGAAAGCAAGTGATTCCTAGAACCGAATTAGCTTATTTCACACAGTACAATGTTCGGCAATGAAGATGTTTGTTTTCTCAAGAAACTACTTTAGAAATGAGGCGAATCTACTAACTTGTACATCTTGTTAGATTACACAAACTAGGAAAGTTTGAACTTGCTGCACTCAACCTTCTTTGTAGGAAAGCAAGTGATTCCTAGAACCGAATTAGCTTATTTCACACAGTACAATGTTCGGCAATGAAGATGTTTGTTTTCTCAAGAAACTACTTTAGAAATGAGGCGAATCTACTAACTTGTACATCTTGTTAGATTACACAAAACTAGGAAAGTTTGAACTTGCTGCACTCAACCTTCTTTGTAGGAAAGCAAGTGATTCCTAGAACCGAATTAGCTTATTTCACACAGTACAATGTTCGGCAATGAAGATGTTTGTTTTCTCAAGAAACTACTTTAGAGATGAGGCGAATCTACTAACTTGTACATCTTGTTAGATTACACAAACTAGGAAAGTTTGAACTTGCTGCACTCAACCTTCTTTGTAGGAAAGCAAGTGATTCCTAGAACCGAATTAGCTTATTTCACACAGTACAATGTTCGGCAATGAAGATGTTTGTTTTTTCAAGAAACTACTTTAGAAATGAGGCGAATCTACTAACTTGTACATCTTGTTAGATTACACAAACTAGGAAAGTTTGAACTTGCTGCACTCAACCTTCTTTGTAGGAAAGCAAGTGATTCCTAGAACCGAATTAGCTTATTTCACACAGTACAATGTTCGGCAATGAAGATGTTTGTTTTTTCTCAAGAAACTACTTTAGAAAAATGAGGCGAATCTACTAACTTGTACATCTTGTTAGATTACACAAACTAGGAAAGTTTGAACTTGCTGCACTCAACCTTCTTTGTAGGAAAGCAAGTGATTCCTAGAACCGAATTAGCTTATTTCACACAGTACAATGTTCGGCAATGAAGATGTTTGTTTTCTCAAGAAACTACTTTAGAAATGAGGCGAATCTACTAACTTGTACATCTTGTTAGATTACACAAACTAGGAAAGTTTGAACTTGCTGCACTCAACCTTCTTTGTAGGAAAGCAAGTGATTCCTAGAACCGAATTAGCTTATTTCACACAGTACAATGTTCGGCAATGAAGATGTTTTCTCAAGAAACTACTTTAGAAATGAGGCGAATCTACTAACTTGTACATCTTGTTAGATTACACAAACTAGGAAAGTTTGAACTTGCTGCACTCAACCTTCTTTGTAGGAAAGCAAGTGATTCCTAGAACCGAATTAGCTTATTTCACACAGTACAATGTTCGGCAATGAAGATGTTTGTTTTCTCAAGAAACTACTTTAGAAATGAGGCGAATCTACTAACTTGTACATCTTGTTAGATTACACAAACTAGGAAAGTTTGAACTTGCTGCACTCAACCTTCTTTGTAGGAAAGCAACTGATTCCTAGAACTGAATTAGCTTATTTCACACAGTACAATGTTTGGCAATGAAGATGTTTGTTTTCTCAAGAAACTACTTTAGAAATGAGGCGAATCTACTAACTTGTACATCTTGTTAGATTACACAAACTAGGAAAGTTTGAACTTGCTGCACTCAACCTTCTTTGTAGGAAAAGCAAGTGATTCCTAGAACCGAATTAGCTTATTTCACACAGTACAGTGTTCGGCAATGAAGATGTTTGTTTTCTCAAGAAACTACTTTAGAAATGAGGCGAATCTACTAACTTGTACATCTTGTTAGATTACACAAACTAGGAAAGTTTGAACTTGCTGCACTCAACCTTCTTTGTAGGAAAGCAAGTGATTCCTAGAACCGAATTAGCTTATTTCACACAGTACAATGTTCGCAATGAAGATGTTTGTTTTCTCAAGAAACTACTTTAGAAATGAGGCGAATCTACTAACTTGTACATCTTTTTAGATTACACAAACAAGGAAAGTTTGAACTTGCTGCACTCAACCTTCTTTGTAGGAAAGCAAGTGATTCCTAGAACCGAATTAGCTTATTTCACACAGTACAATGTTCGGCAATGAAGATGTTTGTTTTCTCAAGAAACTACTTTAGAAATGAGGCGAATCTACTAACTTGTACATCTTGTTAGATTACACAAACTAGGAAAGTTTGAACTTGCTGCACTCAACCTTCTTTGTAGAAAGCAAACTGATTCCTAGAACCGAATTAGCTTATTTCACACAGTACAATGTTGGCAATGAAGATGTTTGTTTTCTCAAGAAACTACTTTAGAAATGAGGCGAATCTACTAACTTGTACATCTTGTTAGATTACACAAACTAGGAAAGTTTGAACTTGCTGCACTCAACCTTCTTTGTAGGAAAGCAAGTGATTCCTAGAACCGAATTAGCTTATTTCACACAGTACAGTGTTCAGCAATGAAGATGTTTGTTTTCTAAAGAAACTACTTTAGAAATGAGGCGAATCTACTAACTTGTACATCTTTTTAGATTACACAAACTAGGAAAGTTTGAACTTGCTGCACTCAACCTTCTTTGTAGGAAAGCAAGTGATTCCTAGAACCGAATTAGCTTATTTCACACAGTACAATGTTCAGCAATGAAGATGTTTGTTTTCTCAAGAAACTACTTTAGAAATGAGGCGAATCTACTAACTTGTACATCTTCTTAGATTACACAAACAAGGAAAGTTTGAACTTGCTGCACTCAACCATCTTCTTTGTAGGAAAGTAAACTAATTCCTAGAACCGAATTAGCTTATTTCACACAGTACAGTGTTCGCAAATGAAGATGTTTGTTTTCTAAAGAAACTACTTTAGAAATGAGGCGAATCTACTAACTTGTACATCTTGTTAGATTACACAAACTAGGAAAGTTTGAACTTGCTGCACTCAACCTTCTTTGTAGGAAAGCAAGTGATTCCTAGAACAAAATTAGCTTATTTCACACAGTACAATGTTCGGCAATGAAGATGTTTGTTTTCTAAAGAAACTACTTTAGAAATGAGGGCCATCTACTAACTTGTGCATCATCTTGTTAGATTACACAAGGAAAGTTTGAACTTGCTGCACTCAACCTTCTTTGTAGGAAAGCAACTGATTCCTAGAACCGAATGAGCTTATTTCACACAGTACAATGTTTGACAATGAAGATGTTTGTTTTCTCAAGAAACTACTTTAGAAATGAGGCGAATCTACTAAACTTGTACATCTTTTAGATTACACAAACTAGGAAAGTTTGAACTTGGTGCACTCAACCTTCTTTGTAGGAAATTAAACTGATTCCTAGAACCGAATTAGCTTATTTCAAACAGTACAGTGTTCGGAAATGAAGATGTTTGTTTTCTAAAGAAACTACTTTAGAAATGAGGCCAATCTACTAAGTTGTACATCTTTTTAGATTACATTAACTAGGAAAGTTTGAACTTGCTGCACTCAACCTTCTTTGTAGGAAAGCAAACTGATTCCTAGAACCGAATTAGCTTATTTCACACAGTACAGTGTTCGCAAATGAAGATGTTTGTTTTTCTAAAGAAACTACTTTAAAAATGAGGCAAATCTACTAACTTGTACATCTTGTTAGATTACACAAACTAGTAAAGTTTGAACTTGCTGCCCACAACCGTGTTTGTGGGAAAGCAAGTGATTTCTAGAACCGAATTAGTTTATTTCACACAGTACAATGTTGGCAATGAAGATGTTTGTTTTCTCAAGAAACTACTTTAGAAATGAGGCTAATCTACTAACTTGTACATCTTGTTAGATTACACAAACTAGGAAAGTTTGAACTTGCTAAACTCAACCATCTTTGTAGAAAGTAAACTGATTCCTAGAACCGAATTAGCTTATTTCACACAGTACAATGTTTGGCAATGAAGATGTTTGTTTTCTAAAGAAACTACTTTAGAAATGAGGCGAATCTACTAACTTGTACATCTTTTTAGATTACACAAACAAGGAAAGTTTGAACTTGCTGCACTCAACCATCTTTGTAGAAAAGCAACTGATTCCTAGAACCGAATTAGCTTATTTCACACAGTACAGTGTTTGGCAATGAAGATGTTTGTTTTCTAAAGAAACTAGTTTAGAAATGAGGTGAATCCACTAACTTGTACATCTTGTTTGATTACACAAACTAGGAAAGTTTGAACTTGCTGCACTCAACCATCTTCGTAGAAATTAAACTGATTCCTAGAACCGAATGAACTTATTTCACACAGTACAGTGTTCGGCAATGAAGATGTTTTTTTTCTAAAGAAACTACTTTAGAAATGAGGCCAATCTACTAACTTTGTACATCTTTTTAGATTACACAAAACTAGGAAAGTTTGAACTTGATGCACTCAACCTTCTTTGTAGGAAAGCAAGTGATTCCTAGAACCGAATGAGCTTATTTCACATAGTACAGTGTTCGGCAATGAAGATGTTAGTTTTCTCAACCACTACTTTTCAAATGAGGCGAATCTACTAACGTGGCCATCTTTTTAGATTACATTAACAAGGAAAGTTTGAACTTCCTGCACTCAACCATCTTCGTAGAAAGGAAACTGATTCCTCGACCCTAATTAACGTATTTCACACAGTAAAGTGTTCGGTACTGAAGATGTTTGTTTTATAAACAATCTACTTTAGAAATGAGGCGAATCTACTAACTTGTACATCTTGTTAGATTACACAAACTAGGAAAGCTTGAACTTGCTGCACTCAATCTTCTTCATAGAGAAACAACTGATTCCTTGAAACGAAACAACTTATTTCACATACTAAAGTATTTAGGATTGAAGGTGTTTGTTTTCTAAACAAGGTCATTTAGAAATGAAGCGAAACATGTAAGTTGTACATCTTGTTACATTAAACAAAGAAGGAAAGCTTGACCTTCCTTGCACTCAATCTTCTTCGTAGGAAAGCAACTGATTTCTAGAACTGAACTAGCTCATTTCACACAGTAGAGTGTTCCGCAATCAAGATTTTAGTTTTCTAAACAACCTACTGTAGAAATGAGGCCAATCTACTAAGTTGAACATCTTTTAGATTACATTAACAAGGAATGTTTGAACTTCCTGCACTCTACCTTCTTCGTAGGAAAGCAATTGATTCCTTGAACCCAACTAGCTTATTTCACATAGTACAGTGTTCAGTAATGAAGATGTTTGTTTCCTAAACTAACTACTTTAGAAATGAGGCGAATCTACTAAGTTGTACATCTTTTTAGATTACATTAACAAGGAAAGTTTGAACTTGCTGCACTCAACCATCTTCGTAGAAAAGAAAATGTTTCCTTGATCCTAATTAATTATTTCCCACAGTACAGTGTTCGGCAATGAAATTTTTTTGTTTTCTAAACAAACTACTTTGGAAATGAAGCAAATCTACTAAGTTTTACATCTTGTTACATTACAGAAACAAGGACACTTTGAACTTGCTGCACTCAACCTTCTTCGTAGAAAAGCAACTGATTCCTAGAAGGGAACTACCTTATTTCACACAGTACAGTGTTCGGGAATGAAGATGTTCGTTTTCTATGCAAAGTACTTTAGAAATGAGGTGAATCTACTAACTGGTACATCTTGTTAGAGTTCACAAACTAGGAAAGTTTGATCTTGCTGACTCAACGTTCTTCTTTGTAGGAAAGCAACTGATTCCTAGAACCAGAAACAACTTATTTCACACAATACAGTATTTGGGATTGAAGGTGTTTGTTTTCTAAACAAACTAGTTTAGAAATGAAGCAAAACTTGTAAGTAGTACATCTTGTTATAGTACACAAACAAGGAAAGTTTCAACTTGCTGCACTCAACCTTCTTTGTAGGAAAGGAACTGATTCTTAGAACAGACCTAGCTTATTTCACACAGTACAGTGCTTGGAACTGAAGATGTTTGTTTTCTAAACAAAGTACTTTAGAAATGAAGCGAATCTACTAAGTTGTATATCCTGTTACATTACACAAAAAAGGAAAGTTTGAACCTTCTGCACTCAAACTTCTTTGTAGGAAATACACTGATTCCTAGAACTGAACTAGCTTATTTCACACAGTACAGTGTTCGGCAATGAGGATGTTTGTTTTCTCAACAAAAATTCTTTACAATTGAGGCGAATCTACTAAGTTGTTCATTTTTTTAGATTACATTAACAAGGAAAGTTTGAACTTGCTGCACTCAACCATATTCATAGAAAAGAAAATGATTCCTAAAACAGAATTAGCTTATTTCACACAGTACAGTGTTTGGCAATGAAGATGTTTGTTTTCTAAATAAACTACTGTAGAAATAAAGCGAATCTACTAAGTTTTACATCTTGTTACATTACAGAAACACGGAAAGTTTGAACTTGCTGCACTCAACCTTCTTCGTAGGAAAGCAACCGATTCCTGAAACCGAACTAGCTTATTTCACACAGTACAGGGTTCGAGAATGAAGATGTTTGTTTTCTAAACAAAGTACTTTTAAAATGAGGCGAATCTACTAACTTGTATATCTTGTTAGATTACACAAACTAGGAAAATTTGAACTTGCTGCATTCAACCTTCTTTGTAGGAAAGCATCTGATTCCTAGAAGCAAAACAGCTTATTTCACACAGTACAGTATTTGGGATTGAAGGTGTTTGTTTTCTAAACAAGGTAGTTTAGAAATGAAGCGACACTTGTAAATAGTACATCTTGTTAGATTACACAAACAAGGAATGTTTGAACTTCCTGCACTCAACCTTCTTCGTAGGAAAGCAACTATTTCCTAGAACCAAACTAGCTTTTATTTCACATAGTACCATGTTTGGTAAGGATGATGTTTGTTTTCTAAACAAACTACTTTAGAAATGAAGAGAATATACTAAGTTTTACATCTTGTTACATTACAGAAACAAGGAACGTTTGAACTTGCTGCACTCAACCTTCTTTGTAGGAAACCAAGTGATTCCTAGTAGCAAACTAGCTTATTAAACACAGTACAGGGTTCGCGAATGAAGATGTTTGTTTTCTAAACAAACTTCTTTAGAAATGAGTCGAATCTACGAACTTGTACATCTTGTTAGGTTACACAACCTAGGAAAGTTTTAACTTACTGCACTAAAACTTCTTCGTGGGAAAGGAACTCATTCCAAAAGCAGAACTACCTTACTTCACACAGTACAGTGTTCGGCAATGAAGATGTTTGTTTTCTAACCAAACGACTTTAGAAATAAAGCGAATCTACTAAGATGTACATCTTGTTATATGACACAAACTAAGAAAGATTGAAGATGCTGCACTGAACCTTCTTCGTGGGAAAGCAACTCATTCCAACAACAGAACTAGCTTACTTCACACAGTACAGTGTTCGGCAATGAAGATGTTTGTTTTCTAAAACAAACTACTTTAGAAATGAGGCGATTCTACTAAGTTGTACATCTTGTTAGATTACACGAACAAGAAAAGTTTTAACTTGCTGCACTCAACCTTCTTTGTAGGAAAGCAACTCATTCTGAGAACAGAACAAGTTTATTTAACAAAGTACAGTGTTTGCCAATGAAGATGTTTGTTTTCTAAACAAACTACTTTAGAAATGAAGGACATCTACTAAGATGTACATCTTGTTAAATTACAAAGCTAGAAAGTTTGAACTTGCTGCACTCAATCTTCTTGGTGGGAAAGCAACTCATTCCAAGAACAGAGCTAGCTTATTTCACACAGTACAGTGATCAGCAATGAAGATGTTTGTTTTTAAACAAACTATGTTAGAAATGAGGCAAATCTACTAACTTGTACATCTTGTTAGATTACACAAACAAGGAAAGTTTGAACTTGCTGCACTCAATCTTCTCGTGGGAAAGCAACTCATTCCAATAGCAGAACTAGCTTAATTCACAGAGTAAGTACAGTGTTCGGAAATGAAAATGTTTGTTTTCTGAACAAACTACATCAGAAATGAGACATATCTGCTAAATTGTACATCTTTTTAGGTTACACAAACAAGGAAAGTTTGAACTTGCTGCAATCAACCCTCTTCGTAGGAAAGCAACTCATTCCAAGTGCAGAACAAAGTTATTTTTTCCACAGTACAGTATTTGGCAATGAAGATGTTTGTTTTCTAAACAAACTACTTTAGAAATGATGCGCATCTACTAACATGTACAACTTGTTAGAGGACACATATTTGGAAAGTTTGAGCTTGCTGCACTTAACCTTATTCGTAGGAAAGCAAGTCATTCCAAGAGCAGAACTAGGTTACTTCACACAGTACAGTGTTCGGCAATGAAGATGTTTGCTTTCTAAACAAACTATTTTAGAAGTGAGGCGAATCTACTAAGTTGTACATCATGTTAGATTACACAAACAAGGAAAGTTTGAACTTGCTGCACTCAACCTTCTTCGTGGGAAAGCAACTCATTCCAAGAGCAGAACTAGTTTACTTCACACTGTAAGTACAGTGTTCAGAAATGAACATGTTTGTTTTCTGAACAAACTATGTTAGTAATGAGGCAAATCTATTAAATGGTACATCTTATTAGATTACACAAACAAGGAAAGTTTGAACTTGCTGCACTCAACCTTCTTCGTAGGAAAGCAACTCATTCCGAGGACAGAACTAGCTTATTTCACACAGTACAGTGTTCGGCAATGAAGATGTTTGTATTCTAAACAAACTACTTTAGAAATGAGAAGAATATACTAAGTTGTACATCTTATTACATTACACAAACAAGGAAAGTTTGAACTTGCTGCACTCAACAGTCTTGTAGCAAAGCAAATCATTCCGAGAAGAGAACTAGCTTATTTCACAGAGGACAGTGTTGGCAATGAAGATGTTTGTTTTTTCTAAAGAAACTACCTTAGAAATGAGGCGAATCAACTAAGTTGTACATCTTGTTAGATGACACAAACAAGAAAGATTGAACTTGCTGAACTCAACCCTCTTTGTAGGAAAGCAACTGATTCCAAGAACTGAACTAGCTTATTTCACAGAGTACAGTGTTAAGTAATGAAGTTGTTTGTTTTCTGAACAAACTACTTTAGAAATGAGGAAAAACTACTAAGTTGTACATCTTGTTAGATTTCACAAACAAGGAACGTTTGAACTTGCTGCACTCACCCTTCTTTGGAAGAATGCAACTGACTCCGAGAACCAAACTACTTTATTTCACACAGTACAGTGTTCGTCAATGAAGATGTTTGTTTTCTAAGCAAACTACTTTGGAAATTAGGCGAATCGACTAACTTGTACATCTGGTTAGATTACACAAACGAGGAAAGTTTGAACTTGCTGCACTGAACCTTCTTCGTAGGAAAGCAACTGATTCCGAAACTGAACTAGCTTATTTCACACAGTACAGTGTTCTGAAATGAAGATGGTTGTTTTTATAGCAAACTACTTTAGAAATGAGGAGAGTCTACTAAATTGTATATCTTATTAGATTACACAAACAAAGAAAGTTTGAACTTGCTGCACTCAACGGTCTTCAAAGCATAGCAACTCATTCCGAGAATTGAATTAAGCTTATTTCACACAGTACAATGTTCAGCAATGAAGATGTTTGTTTTCTAAACAAACTACTGTACAAATGAGGAGAACCTACTAAGTAGTACATCTTGTTAGATTACAGAAATCAGGAAAGTTTGAACTTGCTGCACTCAACCTTCTTCGTAGGAAAGAAACTGATTCTGAGAACTGAACTAGCTTATTTCACACAGTAGAGTGTTAGGCAATGAAGATGTTTGTTTTCTGAACAAACTAATTTAGAAATGTGGTGACTCTACTAAGTGGTACACCTTTTAGATTACACAAACAAGGAAAGTTTGAACTTGGTACACTCAACAGTCTTCATAAGCAAGCAACTGATTCCGAGAACAGAAGTAGATTTTTTCACACAGTACAGTGTTCAGCAATGAAGATATTTATTTTCTACACAAACTACTTTAGAAATGAGATTAATTTACTAACTTGTACATCTTGTCAGATTACACAAACGAAGGAAGTTTGAACTTTCTGCACTCAACCTTCTTTGTAGGGAAAGCAACTGATTCCTAAACCAAACTAGCTTATTTTACACAGCACAGTGTTCGACAAAGAAGATGTTTGTTTTCTGAACAAACTGATTTAGAAATGAGGTGAATCTACTATGTTGTACATCTTGTTAGATTACACAAACAAGGAACGTTTGAACTTGCTGCACTCAACCTTCTTTGTAGGAAAGCAAATGATTTCGAGAACCAAACTAGCTTATTTCACACAGTACAGTGTTCAGCAATGAAGATATTTGTTTTCTGAACAAACTACTTTAGAAATGAGGTGAATCTACTAAGTTGTACACTTTGTCAGATTACACAAGCAAAGTAAAGTTTGATTTTGCTGCACTAACCAGTCTTCGTAGGAAAGCAACTGTCCAAGAACAGAACTACTTTATTTCACACAGTACAGTGTTTGAAATGAAGATGTTTGTTTTCGAAACAAACTACTTCAGAAATGAGGCAAATCAACTAAGTTGTACATCTCGTTAGATTACACAAACAAGGAAAGTTTGAACTTGCTGCACTTAACCCTCTTTGTAGGAAAGCAACTAATTCCAAGAACTGAACTAGCTTATTTCACACAGTACAGTGTTAGACATTGAAGATGTTTGTTTTCTGAACAAACTACTTTTAGAAATGAGGCAAAGCTACTAAATTGTACATCTTGTTAGATTAAACAAACAAGGAAAAGTTTGAACTTGCTGCACTCAACCCTCCTTGTAAGAAAGCAACTGATTCCTAGTAGAGAACTAGCTTATTTCACACAGTACAGTGTTCAGGCAATGAAGATGTTTGTTTTCTAAACAAACTACTTTAGAAATGAGAAGAATCTACTAAGTTGTAAATCTTGTTAGATTACACAAACAAGGAAAGATTGAACTTGCTTCACTCAACGTTCTTTGTAGGAAAGCAACTCATTCTGAGAAGAGAACTAGCTTATTTCACACAGTACAGTGTTGGGCAATGAAGATGTTTGTTTGCTAAACAAACTACTTTAGAAATGAGGGAATCGAATATGTTGTACATCTTGTTAGATTACACAAAGAAGGAAAGTTTGAAATTGCTGCACTCAACCTTCTTCACAGGAATAGAAACGTGATTCCAAGAAACGAACTAGCTTATTTCACAAAATACAGTGTTCAGCACTGAAGATGTTTGTTTTCTAAAAAAACTACTTAAGAAATGAGGCAAATCTACTAAGTTATACATCTTGTTAGATTACACAAACAAGGAAAATTTGAACTTCCTGCACTCAACCTTCTTTGTAGGAAAGCAAGTGATTCCTAGAACCAAACTGGCTTATTTCACACAGTACAGTGTTCAGTAATGAAGATGTTTGTTTTCTAAACAAACTACTTTAGAAATGAGGCAAATCTACTAACTTGTACATCTTGTTAGATTACACAAACTAGGAAAGTTTGAACTTGCTGCACTCAACCTTCTTTGTAGGAAAGCAACTGATTCCCAGAACCAAAACAGCTTATTTCACACAGTACAGTATTTGGGATTGAAGATGTTTGTTTTCTAAGCAAACTAGTTTAGAAATGAGGCGAATCTACTAAGTTGTATATCTTGTTAGATTACACAAACAAGGAAAGTTTGAACTTGCTGCACTCAAACTTCTTTGTAGGAAAGCAACTGATTCCTAGAACTGAACTAGCTTATTTCACACAGTACAGTGTTGGGCAATGAAGATGTTTGTTTTCTAAACAAAGTAGTTTAGAAATGAAGTGAAACTTGTATGTTGTACATCTTGTTAGATTACAGAAACAAGGAAACTTTGAACTTGCTGCACTCAACCTTCTATGCAGGAAAGCAACTGATTCAAGAACTGAATTAGCTCATTTCACACAGTACAAGTGTTTGGCACTGAAGATGTTTTTTTCTAAACAAACTACTTTAGAAATGAGGCAACTCTACCAAACTGTACATCTTGTTAGATTACACAAACAGGGGAAAATTTGAACTTGCTGCACTCAACCTTCTTTGTAAGAAAGCAACTGATTCCTAGAACGGAACTAGCTTATTTCATTCAGTACAGTGTTCGGCAATGAAGATGTTTGTTTTCTCAACAAACAACTTGAGAAATGACTCAAATCTACTAACTTGTACATCTTGTTAGATTACACAAACAAGGAAAGTTTGAACTTGCTGCACTCAACCATCTTTGTGGAAAGAAACTGATTCCTAGAACCAAAGTAGCTTATTTCACACAGTACAGTGTTCGGTAATGAACATGTTTGTTTTCTAAACAAAGTAGTTTAGAAATGAAAAGAAACTTTGAAGTTGTACATCTTGTTAGATTACACAAACAAGGAAAGTTTGAACTTGCTGCACTCAACCTTCTTTGTAGGAAAGCAAGTGATTCCTAGAACCGAATTAGCTTATTTCACACAGTACAATGTTCAGGAATGAAGATGTTTGTTTTCTCAACAAACTACTTTAGAAATGAGCGGAATCTACTAACTTGTACATCTTGTTAGATTACACAAACATGGAAAGTTTGAACTTGCTGCACTCAACCTTCTTTGTAGGAAAGCAAGTGATTCCTAGAACGGAACTAGCTTATTTCACACAGTACAATGTTCGGCAATGAAGATGTTTGTTTTCTCAAAAACTACTTTAGAAATGAGGCAAATCTACTAAGTTGTACATCTTGTTAGATTACACAAACAAGGAAAGTTTGAACTTGCTGCACTCAACCTTCTTTGTAGGAAAGCAAGTGATTCCTAGAACCGAATTAGCTTATTTCACACAGTACAATGTTCGGCAATGAAGATGTTTGTTTTCTAAAGAAACTACTTTAGAAATGAAAAGAATCTACTAACTTGTACATCTTGTTAGATTACACAAACAAGGAAAGTTTGAACTTGCTGCACTCAACCTTCTTTGTAGGAATGCAAGTGATTCCTAGAACCGAACTAGCTTATTTCACACAGTACAATGTTCAGGAATGAAGATGTTTGTTTTCTCAAGAAACTACTTTAGAAATGAGGCGAATCTACTAACTTGTACATCTTGTTAGATTACACAAACTAGGAAAGTTTGAACTTGCTGCACTCAACCTTCTTTGTAGGAAAGCAAGTGATTCCTAGAACCAAATTAGCTTATTTCACACAGTACAATGTTGGCAATGAAGATGTTTGTTTTTCTCAACAAACTACTTTAGAAATGAGGCGAATCTACTAACTTGTCCATCTTGTTAGATTACACAAACAAGGAAAGTTTGAACTTGCTGCACTCAACCATCTTTGTAGGAAAGCAACTGATTCCTAGAACCGAACTAGCTTATTTCACACAGTACAGTGTTGGGCAATGAAGATGTTTGTTTTCTAAAGAAACTACTTTAGAAATGAGGCGAATCTACTAACTTGTACATCTTGTTAGATTACACAAACTAGAAAAATTTGAACTTGCTGCACTCAACCTTCTTTTGTAGGAAAGCAAGTGATTCCTAGAACCAAACTAGCTTATTTCACACAGTACAATGTTAGGCAATGAAGATGTTTGTTTCTAAAGAAACTACTTTAGAAATGAGGCTAATCTACTAACTTGTACATCTTGTTAGATTACACAAACTAGGAAAGTTTGAACTTGCTGCACTCAACCTTCTTTTTAGGAAAGCAACTGATTCCTAGAACCAAAACAACTTATTTCACACAGTACAGTATTTGGGATTGAAGGTGTTTGTTTTCTAAAAACAAGGTAGTTTAGAAATGAAGGAAATTTGTAAGTTGTATATCTTGTTAGATTACACAAACAAGGAAAGTTTGAACTTGCTGCACTCAAACTTCTTTGTAGGAAAGCAACTGATTCCTAGAACCGAACTAGCTTATTTCACACAGTACAGTGTTCGGCAATGAAGATGTTTGTTTTCTAAACAAAGTAGTTTAGAAATGAAGTGAAACTTGTATGTTGTACATCTTGTTAGATTACAGAAACAAGGAAACTTTGAACTTGCTGCACTCAACCTTCTATGCAGGAAAGCAACTGGTTCCAAGAACTGAATTAGCTCATTTCACAAAGTGTAGTGTTTGGCACTGAAGATGTTTTTTTTCTAAACAAACTACTTTAGAAATGAGGCAACTCTACCAAACTGTACATCTTGTTAGATTACACAAACAGGGAAAATTTGAACTTGCTGCACTAAAACTTCTTTGTAAGAAAGCAACTGATTCCTGGAACGGAACTAGCTTATGTCATTCAGTACAGTGTTCGGCAATGAAGATGTTTGTTTTCTCAACAAACAACTTTGAGAAATGACTCAAATCTACCAAGTTGTATATCTTTTTAGATTACATTAACAAGGAAAGTTTGAACTTGCTGCACTCAACCATCTTTGTGGAATAGAAACTGATTCCTAGAACCGAATTAGCTTATTTCACACATTACAGAGTTCGGTAATGAAGATGTTTGTTTTCTAAACAAAGTAGTTTAGAATTTAAAAGAAACTTTGAAGTTGTACATCTTGTTAGATTACACAAACAAGGAAAGTTTGAACTTGCAGCACTCAACCTTCTTTGTAGGAATGCAAGTGATTCCTAGAACCGAACTAGCTTATTTCACACAGTACAATGTTCAGGAATGAAGATGTTTGATTTCTCAACAAACTACTTTACAAATGAGCGGAATCTACTAACTTGCACATCTTGTTAGATTACACAAACATGGAAAATTTGAACTTGCTGCACTCAACCTTCTTTGTAGGAAAGCAACTGATTCCTAGAACGGAACTAGCTTATTTCATTCAGTACAGTGTTCGAAATGAAGATGTTTGTTTTCTCAAAAACTACTTGAGAAATGAGGCAAATCTACTAAGTTGTACAACTTTTTAGATTACATTAACAAGGAACGTTTGAACTTGCTGCACTCAACCATCTTCGTGGAATAGAAACTGATTCCTAGAACCGAAGTAGCTTATTTCACACATTACAGAGTTCGGAAATGTACATGTTTGTTTTCTAAACAAAGTAGCTTGGAATTTAAAAGAAACTTTGAAGTCGTACATCTTGTTAGATTACACAAACAAGGAAAGTTTGAACTTGCTGCACTCAACCTTCTTTGTAGGAATGCAAGTGATTCCTAGAACCGAACTAGCTTATTTCACACATTACAGCGTTCAGGAATGAAGATGTTTGTTTTCTCAACAAACTACTTTACAAATGAGGCGAATCTACTAACTTGCTCATCTTGTTAGATTACACAAACTAGGAAAGCTGGAAATTGCTGCACTCAACCTTCTTCGTAGGAAAGCATATGATTCCTAGAACCAAATTAGCTTATTTCACACAGTACATTGTTCGGCAATGAAGATGTTTCTGTTCTCAACAAACTGCTTTACAAATGAGGCGAATCTACTAAGTTGTCCATTTTTTAGATTACATTAACAAGGAAAGTTTGAACTTGCTGCACTCAACCATCTTTGTAGAAAAGAAACTCATTCCTAGAACTGAACTAGCTTACTTAACACAGTACAGTATTGGGAAATGAATATGTTTGTTTTCTAAAGAAAGTAGTTTAGAAATGAAGCGTAACTTGTAATTTGTACATCTTGTTTGATTACAGAAACAATGAAAATGTGAAATTGCTGTACTCAACCTTCTTCGTAGAAAAGCAAATGATTCATAGAACCAAACTAGCTTATTTCACACACTAAAATGTTTGCAAATGAAGATTTTTGTTTTCTAAACAGCCTACTTTAAAAATGACGTGAATCTACTAAGTTGTACATCTTTTAGATTACATTAACAAGGAAAGTTTTAACTTGCGGCACTCAACAATCTTCGTGAGAAACGAAACTGATTCCTAGAACCGAATTAACTTATTTCACACAGTACAATGTTCGGCAATGAAGATGTTTGTTTTCTAAACAAACTACTTTAGAAATGAGGCAAATCTACTAACTTGTACATCTTGTTAGATTGCACAAACTAGGAAAGTTTGAAATTGCTGTACTCAACCTTCTTTTTAGGAAAGCTTCTGATTCCTAGAACCGAAACAACTTATTTCACACAGTACAGTATTTGGGATTGATTTGTGTTTGTTTTCTAAACAAGGTAGTTTAGAAATGAAGCGAAACTTGAAAGTTGTACATCTTGTTACATTACACAAACAAGGAAAGTTTGAACTTGCTGCACTTACCCTTCTTCATAGGAAAGCAACTGATTCCTAGAACCGAACTAGCTTATTTCACATAGTACAGTGTTCAGTAATGAAGATGCTTGTGTCTAATCAAACTACTTTAGAAATGAACCGAATCTACTAAGTTGTACATCCTGTTACATTACACAAACAAGGAAAGTTTGAACGTGCTGCACTCAACCTTCTTCAGAGGGAAAGCAATGGATTCCTAGAACCGAACTAGCTTATTTCACACAGTACAGTGTTTGGCACTGAAGATGTTTGTTTTCTAAACAAACTACTTTAGAAATGAACCGAGTCTACTAAGTTGTACATCCTGTTACGTTACACTAAGAAGGAAAGTTTGAACTTGCTGCACTCAACCTTCTTCGTAGGAAAGCCATTGATTCCTAGAACCAAACCAGCTTATTTCACACAGTACAGTGTTCGGCAATGAAGATGTTTGTTTCCTAAACAACCTACTGTAGAAATGAGGCCAATCTACTAAGTTGTACATCTTTGCAGATTACATTAACAAGGAAAGTTTGAACTTGCTGCACTCAACCTTCTTCAGTAGGGAAAGCAAGTGAGTCCCAGAACCGAACTAGCTAATTTTACATAGTACCATGTTCGGTAATGAAGATGTTTGTTTTCTAAACAAACTACTTTAGAAATGAGGCGAATCTACTAACTTTTACATCTTGTTAGATTACACAAACTAGGAAAGTTTGAACTTGCTGCACTCAACCTTCTTTGTAGGAAAGCAACTGATTCCTAACACCAAAGCACCTTATTTCACACAGTACAGTATTTGGGATTGAAGTTGTTTGTTTTGTAAACAAGGTAGTTTAGAAATGAAGCGAAACTTGTAAGTCGTACATCTTGTTAGATTACACAAACAAGGAAAGTTTGAACTTGCTGCACTCAAACTTCTTTGCAGGAAAGCAACTGATTCCTAGAACCGAACTAGCTTATTTCACACAGTACAGTGTTCGGCAATGAAGATGTTTGTTTTCTCCACAAACTACTTTACAAATGAGCCGAATCTACTAACTTGCATAGCTTGTTAGATTACACAAACTATGAAAGTTTGAACTTGCTGCACTCAACCTTCTTCGTAGGAAAGCAAATGATTCCTAGAACCGAACTAGCTTATTTTACACAGTACAGTGTTCAGCAATGAAATGTTTGTTTTCTAAACAAACTGCTTTTTAGAAATGAAGCGAATCTACTAAGTTGTACATCTGTTAGATTACGCTAAAAGGAAACTTTGAACTTTCTGCACTCAACCTTCTTCGCAGGAAAGCAACTGATTCCTAGAACCGAACCAGCTTATTTCACACAGTAAAGTGTTTGGGAATTAACATATATGTTTTCTAAACAGAATACTTTAGAAACGAGGCAAATCTACAAACTTGTACATTTTGTTAGATTATATAAACAAGGAATGTTTAAACTTCCTGCACTCAACCTTCTTGATAGGAAAGCAACTGATTCCTAGAACTGAACTAGCTTATTTCACACAGTACAGTGTTTGGCAATGAAGACGTTTGTTTTCTAAACAAAGTAGTTTAGAAATGAAGCGAAACTTGTATGTTGTACATCTTCTTAGATTACACAAAACAGGAATGTTTGAACTGGCTGCACTCAACCTTCTTCGCAGGAAAGCAACTGATTCCAAGAAACGAATTAGCTCATTTCACAAAGTGTAGTGTTTGGCACTGAAGATGTTTGTTTTCTAAACAATCTACTTTAGAAAAGAGGCGACTCTACCAAATTGTACATCTTTTTAGATTACACAAACAGGGAAAATTTGAACTTGGTGCACTCAACCTTCTTCGTAGGAAAGCAACTGATTCCTAGAACAGAACTAGCTTATTTCACTCAGTACAGTGTTCGGCAATGATGATGTTTGTTTTTCTCAACAAACTACTTGAGAAATGAGGCAAATCTACTAAGATGTATACCTTTTAGATAACATTAACAAGGAAAGTTTGAACTTGCTGCACTCAACCATCTTCGTGGAATAGAAACTGATTCCTAGAACCGAATTAACTTATTTCACACAGTACAGTGTTGAGCAATGATTATGTTTGTTTTCTACACAAAGTAGTTTAGAATTTGAAAGAAACTTTGAAGTTGTGCATCTTGTTAGATTACACAAACAAGGAAAGTTTGAACTTACTGCACTCAACCTTCTTTGTCAGAAAGCAACTGATTCCTAGATTCGAACTAGCTTATTTTAAACAATAAAGTTTTTGGTATTGAAGACATTTCTTTTCTAAGCAAACTACTTGAGAAATGAGGCGAATCTACTAAGTTGTACATCTTTTTAGATTACATTAACAAAGGAAGTTTAAACTTGCTGCACTCAACCTTTATCGTAGGAAAGCAATTGATTCCTAGAACCAAACTAGCTTATTTCACTCAGTATGGTGTTCGGCCAATGAAGATGTTTGTTTTCTCAACAAACTACTTGAGAAATGAGGCAAATCTACTAAGTTGTACATCTTTTTAGATTACATTAACAAGGAAAGGTTGAACTTGCTGCACTCAACCATCTTCGTGGAAAAGAAACTGATTCCTAGAATCGAACAAGCTTACTTCACACATTACAGAGTTCGGCAATGAACATGTTTGTTTTGTAAACAAAGTAGCTTGGAATTTAAAAGAAACTTTGAAGTCGTACATCTTGTTAGATTACACAAACAAGGAAAGTTTGAACTTGCTGCACTCAACCTTCTTTGTCAGAAAGCAACTGATTCCTAGATTCGAAGTAGCTTATTTCACACAGTACAGTGTTTGGTATTGAAGACAATTGTTTTCTAAACAAACTACTTTAGAAATGAGGCAATCTACTAAGTTGTAAATCTTTTAGATTACATTAACAAGGAACGTTTGAACTTGCTGCACTCAACCTTCTTCGTAGGGAAAGCAAGTGATTCCTAGAACCGAACGAGCTTATTTCACACAGTACAGTGTTCGGGAATGAAGATGTTTGTTTTCTCAACAAACTACTATACAAATGAGTCGAATCTACTAACTTGCACTTCTTGTTAGATTACACAAAGAAGGAAAGTTTGACCTTGCTGCACTCAACCTTCTTTATAGGAAAGCAACTGATTCCTAGAACCGAACTAGCTTATTTCAGACAGTACACTGTTCGGCACTGAAGATTTTGTTTTCTCCACAAACTACTTTACAAATGAGGCGAATCTACTAAATTGTACATCCTGTTACATTACACAAACAAGGAAAGTTTGAACTGGCTGCACTCTTCCTTCTTCAGAGGAAAGAAACTGATTCCTAGAAACGAAATACCTTATTTCACACAGTAGAGTATTCGGCAAGGAAGATGTTTGTTTTTTAAACAACCTAGTGTAGAAATGAGTCCAATCTACTAAGTTGTACATCTTTTAGATTACATTAACAAGGAAAGTTTGATCGTGCTGCACTCAACCTTCTTCTTAGGAAAGCAACTGATTCCTTGAACTGAACTAGCTTATTTCACACAGTACAGTGTTCGCACTGAAGATGTTTCTTTTCTGAACAAACTACTTTAGAAATGAAGCAGAATCTACTAATTTATACATCCTGTTACATTACACCAAGAAGGAAAGTTTGAACTTGCTGCACTCAACCTTCTTAGTAGGAAAGCAACTAATTCCTAGATCCGAACTAGCTTATTTCACACAGTACAGTGTTTAGCACTGAAGATGTTTGTTTTCTAAACAAACTAATTTAGAAATGATGTGAATCTACTAAGTTTTCCATCCTGTTACATTACACAAACAAGGAAAGTTTGAACTTGCTGCACTCAACCTTCTTCGTAGGAAAGCAACTGATTCCTAGAAGGGAACTACCTTATTTCACACAGTACAGTGTTCGGGAATGAAGATGTTCGTTTTCTATGCAAAGTACTTTAGAAATGAGGTGAATCTACTAACTGGTACATCTTGTTAGAGTTCACAAACTAGGAAAGTTTGATCTTGCTGGACTCAACGTTCTTCGTAGGAAAGCAACTGATTCCTAGAACCGAAACAACTTATTTCACACAATACAGTATTTGGGATTGAAGGTGTTTGTTTTCTACACAATGTAGTTTAGAAATGAAGCAAAACTTGTAAGTAGTACATCTTGTTATAGTACACAAACAAGGAAAGCTTCAACTTGCTGCACTCAACCTTCTTTGCAGGAAAGGAACTGATTCTTAGAACCGACCTAGCTTATTTCACACAGTACAGTGCTTGGAACTGAAGATGTTTGTTTTCTAAACAAAGTACTTTAGAAATGAAGCGAATCTACTAAGTTGTATACCCTGTTACATTACACAAAAAAGGAAAGTTTGAACCTTCTGCACTCAAACTTCTTCGTAGGAAATACACTGATTCCTAGAACTGAACTAGCTTATTTCACACAGTACAGTGTTCGGCAATGAGGATGTTTGTTTTCTCAACAAAATTCTTTACAATTGAGGCGAATCTACTAAGTTGTTCATGTTTTTTAGATTACATTAACAAGGAAAGTTTGAACTTGCTGCACTCAACCATATTCATAGAAAAGAAAATGATTCCTAAAACCCAATTAACTTATTTCACACAGTACAGTGTTCGGCAATGAAGATGTTTGTTTTCTAAATAAACTACTGTGGAAATAAAGCGAATCTACTAAGTTTTACATCTTGTTACATTACAGAAACACGGACACTTTGAACTTGCTGCACTCAACCTTCTTCGTAGGAAAGCAACCGATTCCTTAACCGAACTAGCTTATTTCACACAGTACAGGGTTCGAGAATGAAGATGTTTGTTTGCTAAACAAAGTACTTTTAAAATGAGGCGAATCTACTAGCTTGTATATCTTGTTAGATTACACAAACTAGGAAAATTTGAACTTGCTGCATTCAGCCTTCTTCGTAGGAAAGCATCTGATTCCTAGAAGCAAAACAACTTATTTCACACAGTACAGTATTTGGGATTGAAGGTGTTTGTTTTCTAAACAAGGTAGTTTAGAAATGAAGCGACACTTGTAAATAGTACATCTTGTTAGATTACACAAACAAGGAATGTTTGTACTTCCTGCACTCAACCTTCTTCGTAGGAAAGCAACTATTTCCTAGAACCAAACTAGCTTATTGCACATAGTACCATGTTTGGTAAGGATGATGTTTGTTTTCTAAACAAACTACTTTAGAAATGAAGAGAATATACTAAGTTTTACATCTTGTTACATTACAGAAACAAGGAACGTTTGAACTTGCTGCACTCAACCTTCTTCGTAGGAAACCAAGTGATTCCTAGTAGCAAACTAGCTTATTAAACACAGTACAGGGTTCGTGAATGAAGATGTTTGTTTTCTAAACAAACTTCTTTAGAAATGAGTCGAATCTACGAACTTGTACATCTTGTTAGGTTACACAACCTAGGAAAGTTTTAACTTACTGCACTAAAACTTCTTCGTGGGAAAGGAACTCATTCCAAAAGCAGAACTACCTTACTTCACACAGTACAGTGTTCGGCAATGAAGATGTTTGTTTTCTAACCAAACGACTTTAGAAATAAAGCGCATCTACTAAGATGTACATCTTGTTATATGACACAAACTAAGAAAGATTGAAGATGCTGCACTGAACCTTCTTCGTGGGAAAGCAACTCATTCCAACAGCAGAACTAGCTTACTTCACACAGTACAGTGTTCGGCAATGAAGATGTTTGCTTTCTAAACAAACTACGTTAGAAATGAGGCGATTCTACTAAGTTGTACATCTTGTTAGATTACACGAACAAGAAAAGTTTTAACTTGCTGCACTCAACCTTCTTCGTAGGAAAGCAACTCATTCTGAGAACAGAACAAGTTTATTTAACAAAGTACAGTGTTTGCCAATGAAGATGTTTCTTTTCTAAACAAACTACTTTAGAAATGAAGGACATCTACTAAGATGTACATCTTGTTAAATGACAAAGCTAGGAAAGTTTGAACTTGCTGCACTCAATCTTCTTGGTGGGAAAGCAACTCATTCCAAGAACAGAGCTAGCTTACTTCACACAGTACAGTGATCAGCAATGAACATGTTTGTTTTTTAAACAAACTATGTTAGAAGTGAGGCAAATCTACTAACTTGTACATCTTGTTAGATTACACAAACAAGGAAAGTTTGAACTTGCTACACTCAATCTTCTCGTGGGAAAGCAACTCATTCCAATAGCAGAACTAGCTTAATTCACAGAGTAAGTACAGTGTTCGGAAATGAAAATGTTTGTTTTCTGAACAAACTACATCAGAAATAAGACATATCTGCTAAGTTGTACATCTTGTTAGGTTACACAAACAAGGAAAGTTTGAACTTGCTGCAATCAACCCTCTTCGTAGGAAAGCAACTCATTCCAAGTGCAGAACAAAGTTATTTAACCACGTACAGTATTTGGCAATGAAGATGTTTGTTTTCTAAACAAACTACTTTAGAAATGATGCGCATCTACTAACATGTACAACTTGTTAGAGGACACAAATTTGGAAAGTTTGAGCTTGCTGCACTTAACCTTATTCGTGGGAAAGCAACTCATTCCAAGAGCAGAACTAGGTTACTTCACACAGTACAGTGTTCGGCAATGAAGATGTTTGCTTTCTAAACAAACTATTTTAGAACTGAGGCGAATCTACTAAGTTGTACATCATGTTAGATTACACAAACAAGGAAAGTTTGAACTTGCTGCACTCAACCTTCTTCGTGGGAAAGCAACTCATTCCAAGAGCAGAACTAGTTTACTTCACACTGTAAGTACAGTGTTCAGAAATGAACATGTTTGTTTTCTGAACAAACTATGTTAGTAATGAGGCAAATCTATTAAATGGTACATCTTATTAGATTACACAAACAAGGCAAGTTTCAAGTTGCTGCACTCAACCTTCTTCGTAGGAAAGCAACTCATTCCGAGGACAGAACTAGCTTATTTCACACAGTACAGTGTTCGGCAATGAAGATGTTTGTATTCTAAACAAACTACTTTAGAAATGAGAAGAATATACTAAGTTGTACATCTTATTACATTACACAAACAAGGAAAGTTTGAACTTGCTGCACTCAACAGTCTTCGTAGCAAAGCAAATCATTCCGAGAAGAGAACTAGCTTATTTCACAGAGGACAGTGTTCGGCAATGAAGATGTTTGTTTTCTAAAGAAGCTACCTTAGAAATGAGGCGAATCAACTAAGTTGTACATCTTGTTAGATGACACAAACAAGAAAAGATTGAACTTGCTGAACTCAACCCTCTTCGTAGGAAAGCAACTGATTCCAAGAACTGAACTAGCTTATTTCACAGAGTACAGTGTTAAGCAATGAAGTTGTTTGTTTTCTGAACAAACTACTTTAGAAATGAGGAAAAACTACTAAGTTGTACATCTTGTTAGATTTCACAAACAAGGAACGTTTGAACTTGCTGCACTCACCCTTCTTTGGAAGAATGCAACTGACTCCGAGAACCAAACTACTTTATTTCACACAGTACAGTGTTCGTCAATGAAGATGTTTGTTTTCTAAGCAAACTACTTTGGAAATTAGGCGAATCGACTAACTTGTACATCTGGTTAGATTACACAAACGAGGAAAGTTTGAACTTGCTGCACTGAACCTTCTTCGTAGGAAAGCAACTGATTCCGAAACTGAACTAGCTTATTTCACACAGTACAGTGTTCTGAAATGAAGATGGTTGTTTTTATAGCAAACTACTTTAGAAATGAGGAGAGTCTACTAAATTGTATATCTTATTAGATTACACAAACAAAGAAAGTTTGAACTTGCTGCACTCAACGGTCTTCAAAGCATAGCAACTCATTCCGAGAATTGAACGAGCTTATTTCACACAGTACAATGTTCAGCAATGAAGATGTTTGTTTTCTAAACAAACTACTGTACAAATGAGGAGAACCTACTAAGTAGTACATCTTGTTAGATTACAGAAATCAGGAAAGGTTGAACTTGCTGCACTCAACCTTCTTCGTAGGAAAGAAACTGATTCTGAGAACTGAACTAGCTTATTTCACACAGTAGAGTGTTAGGCAATGAAGATGTTCGTTTTCTGAACAAACTAATTTAGAAATGTGGTGACTCTACTAAGTGGTACACCTTTTTAGATTACACAAACAAGGAAAGTTTGAACTTGGTACACTCAACAGTCTTCATAAGCAAGCAACTGATTCCGAGAACAGAAGTAGATTTTTTCACACAGTACAGTGTTCAGCAATGAAGATATTTATTTTCTACACAAACTACTTTAGAAATGAGATTAATTTACTAACTTGTACATCTTGTCAGATTACACAAACGAAGGAAGTTTGAACTTTCTGCACTCAACCTTCTTCGTAGGAAAGCAACTGATTTCGAAACCAAACTAGCTTATTTTACACAGCACAGTGTTCGACAAAGAAGATGTTTGTTTTCTGAACAAACTGATTTAGAAATGAGGTGAATCTACTATGTTGTACGTCTTCTTAGATTACACAAACAAGGAACGTTTGAACTTGCTGCACTCAACCTTCTTCGTAGGAAAGCAAATGATTTCGAGAACCAAACTAGCTTACTTCACACAGTACAGTGTTCAGCAATGAAGATATTTGTTTTCTGAACAAACTACTTTAGAAATGAGGTGAATCTACTAAGTTGTACACTTTGTCAGATTACACAAGCAAAGTAAAGTTTGATTTTGCTACACTCACCAGTCTTCGTAGGAAAGCAACTGTCCAAGAACCGAACTACTTTATTTCACACAGTACAGTGTTTGGAAATGAAGATGTTTGTTTTCGAAACAAACTACTTCAGAAATGAGGCAAATCAACTAAGTTGTACATCTCGTTAGATTACACAAACAAGAAAAGATTGAACTTGCTGCACTTAACCCTCTTTGTAGGAAAGCAACTAATTCCAAGAACTGAACTAGCGTATTTCACACAGTACAGTGTTAGACATTGAAGATGTTTGTTTTCTGAACAAACTACTTTAGAAATGAGGCAAAGCTACAAAATTGTACAACTTGTTAGATTAAACAAACAAGGAAAGATTGAACTTGCTGCACTCAACCCTCCTTGTAAGAAAGCAACTGATTCCGAGTAGAGTACTAGCTTATTTCACACAGTACAGTGTTCGGCAATGAAGATGTTTGTTTTCTAAACAAACTACTTTAGAAATGAGGCGAATCTACTAAGTCGTAAACCTTGTTAGATTACACAATCAAGGAAAGATTGAACTTGCTTCACTCATCGTTCTTCGTAGGAAAGCAACTCATTCTGAGTAGAGAACTAGCTTATTTCACACTGTACTCTGTTGGGCAATGAAGATGTTTGTTTGCTAAACAAACTACTTTAGAAATGAGGGGAATCGAATATGTTGTATATCTTGTTAGATTACACAAAGAAGGAATGTTTGAAATTGCTGCACTCAACCTTCTTCACAGGAAAGCAACGTATTCCAAGAAACGAACTAGCTTATTTCACAAAATTCAGTGTTCAGCACTGAAGATGTTTGTTTTCTAAAAAAACTACTTAAGATAGGAGGCAAATCTACTAAGTTATACATCTTGTTAGATTACACAAACAAGGAAAATTTGAACTTCCTGCACTCAACCTTCTTCGTAGGAAAGCAAGTGATTCCTAGAACCGAACTGGCTTATTTCACAAAGTACCGTGTTCGGTAATGAAGATGTTTGTTTTCTAAACAAACTACTTTAGAAATGAGGCAAATCTACTAACTTGTACATCTTGTTAGATTACACAAACTAGGAAAGTTTGAACTTCCTGACCTCAACCTTCTTCGTAGGAAAGCAACTGATTCCCAGAACCAAAACAACTTATTTCACACAGTACAGTATTTGGGATTGAAGGTGTTTGTTTTCTAAACAAGGTAGTTTAGAAATGAAGCGAAATTTGTAAGTTGTATATCTTGTTAGATTACACAAACAAGGAAAGTTTGAACTTGCTGCACTCAAACTTCTTTGTAGGAAAGCAACTGATTCCTAGAACCGAACTAGCTTATTTCACACAGTACAGTGTTCGGCAATGAAGATGTTTGTTTTCTAAACAAAGTAGTTTAGAAATGAAGTGAAACTTGTATGTTGTACATCTTGTTAGATTACAGAAACAAGGAAACTTTGAACTTGCTGCACTCAACCTTCTATGCAGGAAAGCAACTGGTTCCAAGAACTGAATTAGCTCATTTCACAAAGTGTAGTGTTTGGCACTGAAGATGTTTTTTTTCTAAACACTCTACTTTAGAAATGAGGCAACTCTACCAAACTGTACATCTTGTTAGATTACACAAACAGGGAAAATTTGAACTTGCTGCCCTAAAACTTCTTCGTAAGAAAGCAACTGATTCCTGGAACGGAACTAGCTTATGTCATTCAGTACAGTGTTCGGCAATGAAGATGTTTGTTTTCTCAACAAACAACTTGAGAAATGACTCAAATCTACCAAGTTGTATATCTTTTTAGATTACATTAACAAGGAAAGTTTGAACTTGCCGCACTCAACCATCTTTGTGGAATAGAAACTGATTCCTAGAACCGAAGTAGCTTATTTCACACATTACAGAGTTCGGTAATGAACATGTTTGTTTTCTAAACAAAGTAGTTTAGAATTTAAAAGAAACTTTGAAGTTGTACATCTTGTTAGATTACACAAACAAGGAAAGTTTGAACTTGCAGCACTCAACCTTCTTTGTAGGAATGCAAGTGATTCCTAGAACCGAACTAGCTTATTTCACACAGTACAGCGTTCAGGAATGAAGATGTTTGATTTCTCAACAAACTACTTTACAAATGAGCGGAATCTACTAACTTGCACATCTTGTTAGATTACACAAACATGGAAAATTTGAACTTGCTGCACTCAACCTTCTTCGTAGGAAAGCAACTGATTCCTAGAACGGAACTAGCTTATTTCATTCAGTACAGTGTTCGGAAATGAAGATGTTTGTTTTCTCAAAAAACTACTTGAGAAATGAGGCAAATCTACTAAGTTGTACAACTTTTTAGATTACATTAACAAGGAACGTTTGAACTTGCTGCACTCAACCATCTTCGTGGAATAGAAACTGATTCCTAGAACCGAAGTAGCTTATTTCACACATTACAGAGTTCGGAAATGTACATGTTTGTTTTCTAAACAAAGTAGCTTGGAATTTAAAAGAAACTTTGAAGTCGTACATCTTGTTAGATTACACAAACAAGGAAAGTTTGAACTTGCTGCACTCAACCTTCTTCGTAGGAATGCAAGTGATTCCTAGAACCGAACTAGCTTATTTCACACATTACAGCGTTCAGGAATGAAGATGTTTGTTTTCTCAACAAACTACTTTACAAATGAGGCGAATCTACTAACTTGCTCATCTTGTTAGATTACACAAACTAGGAAAGCTGGAAATTGCTGCACTCAACCTTCTTCGTAGGAAAGCATATGATTCCTAGAACCAAATTAGCTTATTTCACACAGTACATTGTTCGGCAATGAAGATGTTTCTGTTCTCAACAAACTGCTTTACAAATGAGGCGAATCTACTAAGTTGTCCATTTTTTAGATTACATTAACAAGGAAAGTTTGAACTTGCTGCACTCAACCATCTTTGTAGAAAAGAAACTCATTCCTAGAACTGAACTAGCTTACTTAACACAGTACAGTATTGGGAAATGAATATGTTTGTTTTCTAAAGAAAGTAGTTTAGAAATGAAGCGTAACTTGTAATTTGTACATCTTGTTTGATTACAGAAACAATGAAAATGTGAAATTGCTGTACTCAACCTTCTTCGTAGAAAAGCAAATGATTCATAGAACCAAACTAGCTTATTTCACACACTAAAATGTTTGCAAATGAAGATTTTTGTTTTCTAAACAGCCTACTTTAAAAATGACGTGAATCTACTAAGTTGTACATCTTTTTAGATTACATTAACAAGGAAAGTTTTAACTTGCGGCACTCAACAATCTTCGTAGAAACGAAACTGATTCCTAGAACCGAATTAACTTATTTCACACAGTACAATGTTCGGCAATGAAGATGTTTGTTTTCTAAACAAACTACTTTAGAAATGAGGCAAATCTACTAACTTGTACATCTTGTTAGATTGCACAAACTAGGAAAGTTTGAAATTGCTGTACTCAACCTTCTTTTTAGGAAAGCTTCTGATTCCTAGAACCGAAACAACTTATTTCACACAGTACAGTATTTGGGATTGACGGTGTTTGTTTTCTAAACAAGGTAGTTTAGAAATGAAGCGAAACTTGAAAGTTGTACATCTTGTTACATTACACAAACAAGGAAAGTTTGAACTTGCTGCACTTACCCTTCTTCATAGGAAAGCAACTGATTCCTAGAACCGAACTAGCTTATTTCACATAGTACAGTGTTCAGTAATGAAGATGCTTGTGTCTAATCAAACTACTTTAGAAATGAACCGAATCTACTAAGTTGTACATCCTGTTACATTACACAAACAAGGAAAGTTTGAACGTGCTGCACTCAACCTTCTTCGTAGGAAAGCAATGGATTCCTAGAACCGAACTAGCTTATTTCACACAGTACAGTGTTTGGCACTGAAGATGTTTGTTTTCTAAACAAACTACTTTAGAAATGAACCGAGTCTACTAAGTTGTACATCCTGTTACGTTACACTAAGAAGGAAAGTTTGAACTTGCTGCACTCAACCTTCTTCGTAGGAAAGCCATTGATTCCTAGAACCAAACCAGCTTATTTCACACAGTACAGTGTTCGGCAATGAAGATGTTTGTTTCCTAAACAACCTACTGTAGAAATGAGGCCAATCTACTAAGTTGTACATCTTTGCAGATTACATTAACAAGGAAAGTTTGAACTTGCTGCACTCAACCTTCTTCGTAGGAAAGCAAGTGAGTCCCAGAACCGAACTAGCTAATTTTACATAGTACCATGTTCGGTAATGAAGATGTTTGTTTTCTAAACAAACTACTTTAGAAATGAGGCGAATCTACTAACTTTTACATCTTGTTAGATTACACAAACTAGGAAAGTTTGAACTTGCTGCACTCAACCTTCTTTGTAGGAAAGCAACTGATTCCTAACACCAAAGCACCTTATTTCACACAGTACAGTATTTGGGATTGAAGTTGTTTGTTTTGTAAACAAGGTAGTTTAGAAATGAAGCGAAACTTGTAAGTCGTACATCTTGTTAGATTACACAAACAAGGAAAGTTTGAACTTGCTGCACTCAAACTTCTTCGTAGGAAAGCAACTGATTCCTAGAACCGAACTAGCTTATTTCACACAGTACAGTGTTCGGCAATGAAGATGTTTGTTTTCTCCACAAACTACTTTACAAATGAGCCGAATCTACTAACTTGCATAGCTTGTTAGATTACACAAACTATGAAAGTTTGAACTTGCTGCACTCAACCTTCTTCGTAGGAAAGCAAATGATTCCTAGAACCGAACTAGCTTATTTTACACAGTACAGTGTTCAGCAATGAAATGTTTGTTTTCTAAACAAACTGCTTTAGAAATGAAGCGAATCTACTAAGTTGTACATCTGTTAGATTACGCTAAAAGGAAACTTTGAACTTTCTGCACTCAACCTTCTTCGCAGGAAAGCAACTGATTCCTAGAACCGAACCAGCTCATTTCACACAGTAAAGTGTTTGGGAATTAACATATATGTTTTCTAAACAGAATACTTTAGAAACGAGGCAAATCTACAAACTTGTACATTTTGTTAGATTATATAAACAAGGAATGTTTAAACTTCCTGCACTCAACCTTCTTGATAGGAAAGCAACTGATTCCTAGAACTGAACTAGCTTATTTCACACAGTACAGTGTTTGGCAATGAAGACGTTTGTTTTCTAAACAAAGTAGTTTAGAAATGAAGCGAAACTTGTATGTTGTACATCTTCTTAGATTACACAAAACAGGAATGTTTGAACTGGCTGCACTCAACCTTCTTCGCAGGAAAGCAACTGATTCCAAGAAACGAATTAGCTCATTTCACAAAGTGTAGTGTTTGGCACTGAAGATGTTTGTTTTCTAAACAATCTACTTTAGAAAAGAGGCGACTCTACCAAATTGTACATCTTTTTAGATTACACAAACAGGGAAAATTTGAACTTGGTGCACTCAACCTTCTTCGTAGGAAAGCAACTGATTCCTAGAACAGAACTAGCTTATTTCACTCAGTACAGTGTTCGGCAATGATGATGTTTGTTTTCTCAACAAACTACTTGAGAAATGAGGCAAATCTACTAAGATGTATACCTTTTTAGATAACATTAACAAGGAAAGTTTGAACTTGCTGCACTCAACCATCTTCGTGGAATAGAAACTGATTCCTAGAACCGAATTAACTTATTTCACACAGTACAGTGTTGAGCAATGATTATGTTTGTTTTCTACACAAAGTAGTTTAGAATTTGAAAGAAACTTTGAAGTTGTGCATCTTGTTAGATTACACAAACAAGGAAAGTTTGAACTTACTGCACTCAACCTTCTTTGTCAGAAAGCAACTGATTCCTAGATTCGAACTAGCTTATTTTAAACAATAAAGTTTTTGGTATTGAAGACATTTCTTTTCTAAGCAAACTACTTGAGAAATGAGGCGAATCTACTAAGTTGTACATCTTTTTAGATTACATTAACAAAGGAAGTTTAAACTTGCTGCACTCAACCTTTATCGTAGGAAAGCAATTGATTCCTAGAACCAAACTAGCTTATTTCACTCAGTATGGTGTTCGTCAATGAAGATGTTTGTTTTCTCAACAAACTACTTGAGAAATGAGGCAAATCTACTAAGTTGTACATCTTTTTTAGATTACATTAACAAGGAAAGGTTGAACTTGCTGCACTCAACCATCTTCGTGGAAAAGAAACTGATTCCTAGAATCGAACAAGCTTACTTCACACATTACAGAGTTCGGCAATGAACATGTTTGTTTTGTAAACAAAGTAGCTTGGAATTTAAAAGAAACTTTGAAGTCGTACATCTTGTTAGATTACACAAACAAGGAAAGTTTGAACTTGCTGCACTCAACCTTCTTTGTCAGAAAGCAACTGATTCCTAGATTCGAAGTAGCTTATTTCACACAGTACAGTGTTTGGTATTGAAGACAATTGTTTTCTAAACAAACTACTTTAGAAATGAGGCAATCTACTAAGTTGTAAATCTTTTTAGATTACATTAACAAGGAACGTTTGAACTTGCTGCACTCAACCTTCTTCGTAGGAAAGCAAGTGATTCCTAGAACCGAACGAGCTTATTTCACACAGTACAGTGTTCGGGAATGAAGATGTTTGTTTTCTCAACAAACTACTATACAAATGAGTCGAATCTACTAACTTGCACTTCTTGTTAGATTACACAAAGAAGGAAAGTTTGACCTTGCTGCACTCAACCTTCTTTATAGGAAAGCAACTGATTCCTAGAACCGAACTAGCTTATTTCAGACAGTACACTGTTCGGCACTGAAGATTTTGTTTTCTCCACAAACTACTTTACAAATGAGGCGAATCTACTAAATTGTACATCCTGTTACATTACACAAACAAGGAAAGTTTGAACTGGCTGCACTCTTCCTTCTTCGTAGGAAAGAAACTGATTCCTAGAAACGAAATACCTTATTTCACACAGTAGAGTATTCGGCAAGGAAGATGTTTGTTTTTTAAACAACCTAGTGTAGAAATGAGTCCAATCTACTAAGTTGTACATCTTTTTAGATTACATTAACAAGGAAAGTTTGATCGTGCTGCACTCAACCTTCTTCTTAGGAAAGCAACTGATTCCTTGAACTGAACTAGCTTATTTCACACAGTACAGTGTTCGGCACTGAAGATGTTTCTTTTCTGAACAAACTACTTTAGAAATGAAGCGAATCTACTAATTTATACATCCTGTTACATTACACCAAGAAGGAAAGTTTGAACTTGCTGCACTCAACCTTCTTAGTAGGAAAGCAACTAATTCCTAGATCCGAACTAGCTTATTTCACACAGTACAGTGTTTGGCACTGAAGATGTTTGTTTTCTAAACAAACTAATTTAGAAATGATGTGAATCTACTAAGTTTTCCATCCTGTTACATTACACAAACAAGGAAAGTTTGAACTTGCTGCACTCAACCTTCTTCGTAGGAAAGCAACTGATTCCTAGAACCGAACTACCTTATTTCACACAGTACACTGTTCGGCACTGAAGATGTTTCTTTTCTAAACAAACTACTTTAGAAAAGAAGCGAATCTACTAAGTTGTACATCCTGTTACATTACACAAACAAGGAAAGTTTGAACTGGCTGCACTCAACCTTCTTCGTAGGAAAGAAACTGATTCCTAGAAACGAAATACCTTATTTCACACAGTATAGCATTCGGCAATGAAGATGTTTGTTTTTTAAACAACCTAGTGTAGAAATGAGGCCAATCTACTAAGTTGTACATCTTTTTAGATTACATTAACAAGGAAAGTTTGATCGTGCTGCACTCAACCTTCTTCTTTGGAAAGCAACTGATTCCTAGAAACAAACTAGCTTATTTCACACAGTACAGTGCTCGGCACTGAAGATGTTTCTTTTCTGAACAAACTACTTTAGAAATGAAGCGAATCTACTAATTTGTACATCCTGTTACATTACACCAACAAGGAAAGTTTGAACTTGCTGCACTCAACCTTCTTAGTAGGAAAGCAACTGATTCCTCAAACCGAACTGGCTTATTTCAACAGTACAGTGTCAGCAATGAAGATGTTTGTTTTTGAAACAAAGTACTTTCGAAATTAGGCTATTCTACTAAGTTGTACATCTTGTTAGATTACACAAACAAGGAAAGTTTGAACTTGCTGCACTCTAACTTCTTCGTAGGATATCAACTGATTCCTAGGACCGAACAAGCTTATTTCACACAGTTCAGTATTTTCCAATGAAGATATTTGTTTTCTAAGGAAAGTAGTTTAGAAATGAAGCGAAATTTGTAAGATATACATGTTATTACATTACACTAACTAGGAATCTTTGAACTTGCTGCAATCAACCATATTCTTTGAAAAGCAACTGATTCCTAGAACTGAACTAGCTTATTTCACACAGTACAGTGTTCGGCAATGAAGATGTTTTTTTTCTAAATAAACTACTTTAGAAATGAGGCAAATCTACTAAATTGTACATCTTGTTAGATTGCACTAACTAGGAATGTTTGAACTTGCTGCACTCAACCATCTTCATAGAAACGCAAATGATTCCTAGAACCGAACTAGCTTATTTCCCACAGTAGAGCTTTGGCAATGAAGATTTTTATTGTCTAAACAATCTACTTTACAAATGAGGCGAATCAACTAATTTGCATATCTTGTTAGATTACACAAACAAGGAAAGATTGAACTTGCTGCACTCAACACTCTTCGTAAGAAAGCAAATCATTCTGAGTAGAGAAGTAGGTTATTTCACAGAGTACAGTGTTTGGCAATGAAGATGTTTGTTTTATAAACAAACTACTTTAGAAATGAGCTAACTCTACTAATTTGTACATCTTACTAGATTATATAAACATGGAAAGGTTGAACTTGCTGCACTTAACCTTCTTCATAGGAAAGCAACTGATTCCGAGAACCGAACTAGCTTATTTCACACCGTAGAGTGTTCGGCAATGAAGATGTTTGTTTTCTAAAAAAAAACTACGTTAGAAATGAGGCGAATTTATCAAGTTGTACATCTTGTTACATTACACATACGAGGAACTTTTGAACGTGCTGCACTCAGCCTTATTCGTAGGAAAGCAACCTATTCCGAGAACCGAACTAGCTTATTTCACACAGTACAGTGTTCGGTAATGAAGATGTTTGTTTTCTTAACAAACTACTTTAGTAATGAGGCGAATCTACTAAGTTGTACATCTTGTTAGATTACACAAACAAGGAATGTTTGAACTTGCTGCACTTAATATTCTACGTAGGGAAACAACTGATTCTGAGAACCGAACTAGCTTATTTCACACAGCACAGTGTTCGGCAATGATGATGTTTGTTTTCTGTGCAAACTACTTTAGAAATGATTAGAATCTACTAAGTTGTACATCTTGTGAAATTAAACTAACTAGGAATGTTTGAACTTGCTACACTTAACATTCTTCGTAGGAAAGCAACGGATTCCGAGAACCGAACTAGCTTATTTCACAAAGTTCAGTGTTCAGCTATGAAGGTGTTTGTTTTCTAACAAACTACTACAGAAATCAGGCGAATCTACTAAGTTGTATATCTTGCTACATTACACAAACAAGGAAAGTTTCAAGTTGCTACACTCAACAGACTTTGTAAAAAAGCAACTCATTCTGAGAACTAGCTTATTTCACACAGTACAGTGTTTGGCAATGAAGATGTTTGTTTTCTAAACAAACTACTTTAGAAATTAGGCGAATATACCAAGTTGTATATCTTATTAGATGACACAAACAAGGAAAGTTTGAAATTGTTGCACTCAACGGTCTGTGTAGGAAAGCAACTCATTCCGAAAAGAGAACTAGCTCATTTCACAAAGTACAGTGTTCAGCAATGAAGATGTTTGTTTTGTAAACAAACTACTTTAGAAATAAGGCGAATCAGCTACGTTGTAACTCTTGTTAAATTACACAAACAAGGAAAGATTGAACTTGCTGCACTCAACGGTCTTCGTAGGAAAGCAACTCATTCTGAGAACAAAACTAGCTTATTTCACATGGTTCAGTGTTCAGCAATAAAGATGTTTGTTTTCTGAACAAACTAATTTACAAATGAGGCGAATCTACTATGTTGTATATCTTGTTAGATTACACAAATCAGGAAACTTTGAACTTGCTACACTCAACAGTCTTTGAAAGAAAGCAACTGATTCCGAGAACTGAACTAGCTTATTTCCACAGTACAGTGTTTGGCAATGAAGATGTTTGTTTTCTAAACAAACTGCTTTAGAAATGAGGCAAATCTACGAAGTTGTCCATCTTGTTAGATTACACAAACAAGGAACGTTTGAACTTGCTGCAGTTAACATTCTTCATAGGAAAGCAACGGATTCTGAGAACCGAACTAGCTTATTTAACACAGTACAGTGTTCAAAAATAATGATGTTTGTTTTCTGAATAAACTACTTTAGAAATAATTCGAATTTATTAAGTTGTAGACCTTGTTAGATTAAACTAAGTAGGAATGTTTGAATTTGCCACACTCAACCTTCTTCGCAGGAAAGCAACTGATTCCGAGAAGAGAAGTAGCTTATTTCACAAAGTTCAGTGTTCAGGAATGAAGATGTTTGTTTTCAAAAGAAACTACTTTAGAAAGGAAGCGAATATACTAAGGTATACATCTTCTTAGATTACACAAACAAGGAAAGATTGAACTTGCTGCACTCATCGGTCTTCGTAGGAAAGCAATTCATTCCGAGAAGAGAACTAGCTTATTTACACAGAGTACAGTGTTCGGAAATGAAGATGTTTGTTTTCTAGACAAACTACTTTAAAAATGAAGCAAATCAAGTAAATTGTACATCGTGTTAGATTACACAAACAAGGAAAGATTGAACTGGCTGCACCCAACCCTGTTGGTAAGGAAGCAACTCATTCCAAGTAGAGAACTAGTTTATTTCACAGAGTAAAGTGTTCGACAATAAGGATGTTTGTTTTCTGAACAAACTACTTTAGAAATGAGGAAAATCAACTAAGTTATACATCTTCTTAGATTACACAAACAAGGAAAGATTGAACTTGCTGCACTCAACCCACTTCATAAGAAAGCAACTCATTCCGAGTAGAGAATTACGTTATTGCACACAGTACACTGTACGGCAATGAAGATGTTTGTTTTCTAAACAAACTACTTTAGAAATGAAGCGAAGCTACTAAATTGTACATCTTGTTATACTACAGAAACAAAGAAAGTTTGAACTTGCTGCACTCAACCTTCGTCATAGTAAAGCACCTGAATCCAAGATCCGAACTAGCTTATTTCACACAGTACAGTGTTTGGCAATAAAGATGTTTGTTTTCTAAACAAACTACTTTAGAAATGAGGCAAATCTAGTAAATTATACATCTTGTTAGATTAGACAAACAAGGAAAGATTGAACTGGCTGCACTCAACACTGTTCGTAAGAAAGGAACTCATTCCGAGTAGAGAACTAGCTTATTTCACACAGTACACTGTTCAGCGATGAAGATGTTTGTTTTCTGAACAACCTACTTAGAAATGAGGAAAATCTACTAAGTTGTACATCTTGAGAGACTACACAAAAGAGGAAAGTTTGAACGTGCTGCACTCAACCTTCTTCGTCGGAAAGCAACTGATTAGAGAACCGTACTAGCTTATTTCACACAGTACAGTGTTCAGGAATGATGATGTTTGTTTCCTAAAGAAACTACTTTAGCAATGAGGTGAATACACTAAGTTGTACATCGTGATAGAATACACAAATCAGGAAAGGTTGAACTTGCTGCACTCAACCTTCTTTGTAGGAAAGGAACTGATTCCCAGAACCGAACTAGCTTATTTCACACAGCACGGAGTACGGCAATGATGATGTTTGTTTTCTAAACAAACTACTTTAGAAATGAGTCAAATCTACTAAGTTGTTCACATTGTTGGATTAAACTAACTAGGAATGTTTGAACTTCATACACTCAACCTTCTTGGTAGGAAAGAACAAATTCCGAGAAGCAAACTAGCTTATTTCACAAAGTTCAGTGTTCAGCAATGAAGATGTTTGTTTTCTAAACAAACTACTTTAGAAAGGGGTCGAATCTACTAAGTTGTACATCTTGTTAGATTACACAACAAGGAAAGTTTGAAATGGCTACAATCAACGGTCTTCGTAGGAAAGCAACTCATTCCGAGAAGAGAACTAGCAAATTTACACAGAGTACAGTGTTAGGAAATGAAGCTATTCGTTTTCTAAACAAACTGCTTTAGAAATGAAGAGAATCAAGTAAATTGTACATCTTGTTAGATTACAAAAACAAGGAAAGATTGAACTTGCTGAACTCAACCTTCTTCGTAAGAAAGCAACTCATTCTGAGTAGAGAACTAGCTTATTTCACAAAGTACACTGTTCGGCAATGAAGATGTTTGTTTTCTAAACAAACTACTTTAGAAATGAGGCGAATCTACTAAGTTTTACATCTTCTTAGATTACACAAACAAAGAAAGATTAAACTAGCTGTACTCAACCCTCTCCGTACAAACGTAATTCATTCCGCATAGAGAACTAGCTTATTTCTCAGAGCACAGTATTCAGAAATGAAGATGTTTATTTTCAAAACAAACTACTTTAGAAATGAGTCGAATCTACCAAGTTTTACATGTTGTTAGATTACACAAAAGAAGAAAGTTTGAACTTGTTGCACTCAAGGGTCTTTGCAGGAAAGCAAATCATTCCGAGAACCCAAGTAGCTTATTTCACACAGTACAGTGTTCCAAAATGAAGATGTTTGTTTTCTAAACAAACTAAGATAGAAATGAGGCAAATCTACTAAGTTGTCCATCTTGTTAGATTTCGCAAACGAGGAAAGTTTGAACTTGCTACACTTAACCTTCTTCATAGGAAAGCAAATGAGTCCGAGAACCGAACTAGCTTATTACACACAGTACAGTGTTCGGCAATGAAGATGTTTGTTTTCTCAAGAAACTATGTTATAAATGAGGCGAATCTCGTAAGTTGTACACCTGGTAGGATTACACAAACAGGGAAAGTTTGAACTTGCTTCACTCAACAGTCTTCGTAAGAAAGCAACTGATTCCGAGAACCGAACTAGCTTATTTCACAAAGTACAGTGTTCGGCAATGAAGATATTTGTTTTCTCAACAAAGTACTTTAAAAATGAGGTGAATCTACTAAGTTGTACACCTTGTTAGATTACACTAACTAGGAAGGTTTGAACTTGCTACACTCATTCTTCTTTGTAGGAAATCAACTGATTCCGAGAACCGAACTAGCTTATTTCACACAGTAGAGTGTTCGGCAATGAAGATGTTTGCTTTCTAAACAAACTACTTTAGAAAGAGGCGTATGAAATAAGTTGTACATCTTGTTGTATTACACAAATCCGCAACTGTTGAACTTTCTGCCCTCAACCTTCTTTGTAGGAAAGCAACTGATTCTGAGAATCGAACTAGCACATTTCAAACAGCACAGTTTTAGGAAATGAAGATGTTTGTTCTCTGAACAAACTAATTTAGAAATGAGGCGAATCTGATAAGTTATACACCTCTTAGATTACACAAACAAGGAACGTGTCAACTTGCGACACTCAACAGTCTTCGTAAGAAGGAAACTCATTCTGAATAGTGTACTACCTTATTTCACACAGTACAGTGTTTGGCAATGAAGATGTTTGTTTTGAAAACAAACTACATTAGAAATGAGGCGAATCAGCTACGTTGTACATCTTCTTAGATTACACAAACAAGGAAAGTTTGAACTTGCTGCACTCAACCCTCTTCGTAACAAAGCAACTCATTCCGAGTAGAGACCTAGCTTATTTCATCAGTACACTGTTCAGCAATGAAGATGTATGTTTTCTAAACAAACTACTTTAGAAATGAGGTGAATCTACTAACTTGTACAACTTGTTAGTTTACACAAACTAGGAAAGTTTGAACTTGCTGCACTCAACCCTTTGTAGGAAAGCAACTGATTCCTAGAACCGATCTAGTCTATTTAACACAGTACAATGTTCAGCAATGAAGATGTTTGTTTTCTCAACAAACTACTTTACAAATGAGGTGAATCTACTAACTTGGCCATCTTTTCATTTTACATTAACAAGGAAAGTTTGAACTTGCTGCACTCAACCATCTTCGTAGAAATTGAACTGATTCCTAGAAGCGAATTAACTTATTTCACATAGTACAGTGTTCGGTAGTGAAGGTGTTTCTTTTCTAAAGAAACTACTTTAGAAATGAGGCGAATCCACTAACTTGAACATCTTGTTAGATTACACAAATTAGGAAAGTTTGAACTTGCTGCACTCAACCTTCTTCGTAGAAATTAAACTGATTACTAGAAGTGAATTAACTTATTTCACACAGTACAGTGTTCGGTACTGAAGATGTTTCTTATCTAAAGAAACTACTTTAGAAATGAGGCCAATCCACTAAGTTGTGCATCTTTTTAGATTACATTAACAAGGAAAGTTTGAACTTGCTGCACTCAACCGTCTTTGTAGGAAAGCAACTGAATTCTGGAACCGAATTAGCTTTTTTCACACAGTACAATGTTCGGCAATGAAGATGTTTGTTTTCTCAAAAAACTACTTTACAAATGAGGCAAGTCTACTAACTTGGACATCTTTTTAGATTACATTAACAAGGAAAGTTTGAACTTGCTAAACTCAACCATCTGCGTAGAAAGTAAACTGAATCCTAGAAACAAATTAGCTTTTTTCACACAGTAAAATGTTTGGCAATGAAGGTTTCTTTTCTAGAGAAACTACTTTAGAAATGAGGCGAATCTACTCACTTGGACATTTTTTAAAATTACATTAACAAGGAAAGTTTGAACTTGCTTAACTCAACCGTCTTCGTACAAAGGAAACTGATTCCTAGAACCGAATTAACTTATTTCACACAGTACAGTGTTTGGTACTGAAGATGTTTCTTTTCTAGAAAAACTCCTTTAGAAATGAGGCCAATCTACTAAGTTGGGCATCTTTTTAGATTGCATTAACAAGGAAAGTTTGAACTTGCTGCACTCCACCTTCTTTGTAGGAAAGCAAGTGATTCCTAGAACCGAAGGAGCTTATTTCAGACAGTACATTGTTCAGCAATGAAGATGTTTGTTTTCTCAACAAACTACTTTACAAATGAGGTGAATCTACTAACTTGGATATCTTTTTAGATTACATTAACAAGGAAAGTTTGAACTTGCTGCACACAACCTTCTTCATAGAAATTAAACTGATTCCTAGAAGCGAATTAACTTATTTCACACAGTACAGTGTTCGGTACTAAAGATGTTTCTTTTCTAAAGAAACTACTTTAGAAAAGGGGCGAATCCAAAAACTTGTACATCTTGATAGATTACACAAACTAGGAAAGTTTGAACTTGCTGCACTCAACCTTCTTCACAGAAAGTAAACTGATTCCTAGAAGCGAATTAACTTATTTCACACAGTACAGGGTTCACTACTGAAGATGTTTCTTTTCTAAAGAAACTACTTTAGAAATGAGGCCAATCTACTAAGTTGTGCATCTTTTTAGATTACATTAACAAAGAGAGTTTGAACTTGCTGCACTCAACCTTCTTTGTAGGAAAGCATCTGATTCCTAGAACCGAATGAGTTTATTTCACACAGTACAATGTTCGGCAATGAAGATGTTTGTTTTCTCAACAAACTACTTTACAAAGGAGGCGAATCTACTAACATGGCCATCTTTTTAGATTACATTAACAAGTAAAGTTTGAACTTGCTTCACTCAACCATCTTCGTAGAAATTAAACTGATTCCTAGAAGCGAATTAACCTATTTCACACAGTACAGTGTTTGGTACTGAAGATGTTTCATTTCTAAAGAAACTACTTTAGAAATGAGGCCAATCTACAAAGTTGTGCATCTTGTTAGATTACATTAACAAGGAAAGTTTGATCTTGCTGCACTCAACCTACTTTGTAGGAAAGCAAGTGGTTCCTAGAACCGAATGAGCTTATTTCACACAGTACAATGTTCGGCAGTGAAGATGTTTGTTTTCTCAACCAACTACTTTACAAATGAGGTGAATCTACTAACTTGGCCATCTTTTTAGATTACATTAACAAGTTAAGTTTGAACTTGCTGCCCTCAACGATCTTCGTAGCAATTAAACTGATTCCTAGAACCGAATTAACTTATTTCACACAGTACAGTGTGCGGTACTGAAGATGTTTCTTTTCTAAAGAAACTACTTCAGAAATGAGGCGAATCCACTAACTTGTACATCTTTTTAGATTACACAAACTAGGAAAGTTTGAACTTGCTGCACTCAACCTTTTTCGTAGAAATTAAACCGATTCCTAGAAGCGAATTAACCGATTTCACACAGTACAGTGTTCGGTACTGAAGATGTTTCTTTTCTAAAGAAACTACTTTAGAAATGAGGCCAATCTACTAAGTTGTGCATCTTTTTAGATTACATTAACAAGGAAAGTTTGAACTTGCTGCACTCCACCTTCTTTGTAGGAAAGCAAGTGTTTCCTAGAACCGAATGAGCTTATTTCACACAGTACATTGTTCGGCAATGAAGATGTTTGTTTTCTCAAAAAACTACTTTACAAATGAGGTGAATCTACTAACTTGGACATCTTTTTAGATTACATTAACAAGGAAAGTTTGAACTTGCTGCACTCAAATATCTTCGTAGAAATTAAACTGATTCCTAGAATCGAATTAACTTATTTCACACAGTACAGTGTTCGGTACTGAAGATGTTTCTTTTCTAAAGAAACTACTTTAGAAAAGGGGCGAATCCACTAACTTGTACATCTTGTTAGATTACACAAACTAGGAAAGTTTGAACTTGCTGCACTCAACCTTCTTCACAGAAAGTCAACTGATTCCTAGAAGCGAATTAACTTATTTCACACAGTACAGTGTTCGGTACTGAAGATGTTTCTTTTCTAAAGAAACTACTTTAGAAATGAGGCCAATCTACTAAGTTGTGCATCTTTTTAGATTACATTAACAAAGAAAGTTTGAACTTGCTGCACTCAACCTTCTTTGTAGGAAAGCACCTGATTCCTAGAACCGAATGAGCTTATTTCACACAGTACAATGTTCGGGAATGAAGATGTTTGTTTTCGCAACAAACTACTTTACAAATGAGGCGAATCTACTAACATGGCCATCTTTTTAGATTACATTAACAAGTAAAGTTTGAACTTGCTTCACTGAACCATCTTCGTAGAAATTAAACTGATTTCTAGACACAAATTAACCTATTTCACACAGTACAGTGTTCGGTACTGAAGATGTTTCTTTTCTAAAGAAACTACTTTAGAAATGAGGCCAATCTGCAAAGTTGTGCATCTTGTTAGATTACATTAACAAGGAAAGTTTGATCTTGCTGCACTCAACCTTCTTTGTAGGAAAGCAAGTGATTCCGTGAACCGAATGAGCTTATTTCACACAGTACAATGTTCGGCAATGAAGATGTTTGTTTTCTCAACCAACTACTTTACAAATGAGGTGAATCTACTAACTTGGCCATCTTTTTAGATTACATTAACAAGTTAAGTTTGAACTTGCTGCCCTCAACGATCTTCGTAGCAATTAAACTGATTCCTAGAACCGAATTAACTTATTTCACACAGTACAGTGTGCGGTACTGAAGATGTTTCTTTTCTAAAGAAACTACTTCAGAAATGAGGCGAATCCACTAACTTGTACATCTTTTTAGATTACACAAACTAGGAAAGTTTGAACTTGCTGCACTCAACCTTTTTCGTAGAAATTAAACCGATTCCTAGAAGCGAATTAACCTATTTCACACAGTACAGTGTTCGGTACTGAAGATGTTTCTTTTCTAAAGAAACTACTTTAGAAATTAGGCCAATCTACAAAGTTGTGCATCTTGTTAGATTACATTAACAAGGAGAGTTTGAACTTGCTGCACTCAACCTTCTTTGTAGGAAAGCAAGTGATTTGTAGAACTGAATGAGCTTATTTCAAACAGTACAATGTTCGGCAAAGAAGATGTTTGTTTTCTCAACAAACTACTTTTCAAATGAGGTGAATCTACTAACTTGGCCATCTTTTTAGATTACATTAACAAGGAAAGTTTGAACTTGCTGAACTCAACCATCTTCGTAGAAATTAAACTGATTCCTAGAAGCGCAATAACTTATTTCACATAGTACAGGGTTCGGTACTGAAGATGTTTCTTTTCCTAAGAAACTACTTTAGAAATGTGGCGAATCCACTTACTTCTACATTTTGTTAGATTGCACAAACTAGGAAAGATTGAACTTGCTACACGCAACCTTCTTCGTGGAAATTAAACTGATTCCTAGAAGCGAATTAACTTATTTCACACAGTACTGTATTCGGTACTGAATACGTTTCATTTCTAAAGAAACTACTTTAGAATTGAGGCCAATCTACTAAGTTGTGCATCTTTTTAGATTACATTAACAAGGAAAGTTTGAACTTGCTGCACTCAAATGTCTTTGTAGGAAAGCAGCTGAATTCTAGAACCGCATTAGCTTTTTTCGCACAGTACAATGTTGGGCAATGGAGATGTTTGTTTTCTCAACAAACTACTTTACAAATGAGGCAAATCTACTAACTTGGACATCTTTTTAGATTACATTAACAAGGAAAGTATGAACTTTGTTAAACACAACCATCTTCGTAGAAAGTAAACTGATTCCTAGAAACTAATTAGTTTTTTCACACAGTACAATGTTTGGCAATAAAGGTTTGTTTTCTAAAGAAACTACTTTAGAAATGAGGCGAATCTACTAACTTGGACATCTTTTTAGATTATATTAACAAGGAAAGTTTGAACTTGCTGCACTCAACCATCTATATAGAAATTAAACTGTTTCCTAGAACCGAATTAACTTATTTCACACAGTACAGGGGTCGGTACTGAAGATGTTTGTTTTCTAAAGAAACTAATTTGGAAATGACGTGAAATCACTAACTTGTACATCTTGTTAGATTGCACAAACTAGAAAAGTTTGAACTTGCTGCACTCAACCTTCTTTGTAGGAAAGCAAGTGATTCCAAGGACCGAACCAGCTTATTTCACATAGTAGAGTGTTCGGTAATGAAGATGTTTGTGTGCAAAACTAACTACTTTAGAAATGAGGCCAATCTACTAAGTTGTGCATCTTTTTACATTACATTATCAAGGAAAGTTTGAACTTGCTGCCCTCAACCTTCTTTGTAGGAAAGCAACTGATTCCTAGAACCGAATGAGCTTATTTCACACAGTACAATGTTCGGCAATGAAGATGTTTGCTTTATCAACAAAGTACTTTACAAATGAGGCAAATCTACTGACTTGGCCATCTTTTTAGATTACATTAACAAGGAAAGTTTGAACTTGCTGCACTCAAATATCTTCGTAGAAATTAAACTGATTCCAAGAAGCGAATTAACTTATATCACACAGTACTGTGTTCCGTACTGAAGAGGTTTCTTTTCTAAAGAAACTACTTTAGAAATGAGGCGAATCCACTAACTTGTACATCTTGTTAGATTACACAAACTAGGAAAGTTTGAACTTGCTGCACTCAACCTTCTTCGTAGAAATTAAACTGATTCCTAGAAGTGAATTAACTTATTTCACATAGTACTGTGTTCAGTACTGAAGATGTTTCTTTTCTAAAGAAACTACTTTAGAAATGAGGCCAATCTACTAAGGTTTGCTTCTTTTTAGATTACATTAACAAGGAAAGTTCGAACTTGCTGCACTCAACCGTCTTTGTAGGAAATCAACTGAATTCTGGAACCAAATTAGCTTTTTTCACACAGTACAATGTTCGGCAATGAAGATGTTTGTTTTCTCAACAAACTACTTTACAAATGAGGCAAATGTACTGACTTGGACATCTTTTTAGATTACATTAACAAGGAAAGTTTGAACTTGCTAAACTCAACCATCTTCGTAGAAAGTAAACTGATTCCTAGAAACGAATTAGCTTATTTCACACAGAACAATGTTTGGCAATGAAGGTTTGTTTTCTAAAGAAACTACTTTAGAAATGAGGCGAATCAACTAACTTGGACATCTTTTTAGATTACATTAACAAGGAAAGTTTGAACTTGCTAAACTCAACAATCTTCGTAGAAAGGAAACTGATTCCTAGAACCGAACTGACTTATTACACACAGAAAAGTGTTCAGTACTGAAGATTTTTGTTTTCTAAAGAAACCACTTTAGAAATGACGTGAATCCACTCACTTGTACATCTTGTTAGATTACACAAACTAGGAAAGTTTGAACTTGCTGCACTCAACCTTCTTCACAGAAAGTAAACTGATTCCTAGAAGCGAATTAACTTATTTCAGACAGTACAGTGTTCGCTACTGAAGATGTTTCTTTTCTAAAGAAACTACTTTAGAAATGAGGCCAATCTACTAAGTTGTGCATCTTTTTAGATTACATTAATAAGGAAAGTTTGAACTTGAAACACTCAACCTTTTTTGTAGGAAAGCAACTGATTCCTAGAACCGAATGAGCTTACTTCACAGAGTACAATGTTCGGCAATAAAGATGTTTGTTTTCTCAACAAACTACTTTACAAATGAGGTGAATCTACTTACTTGGCCATCTTTTTAGATTACATTAACAAGGAAAGTTTGAACTTGCTGCACTCAACCATCTTCGTAGAAACTAAACTGATTCCTAGAAGCGAATTAACTTATTTCACACAGTACTGTGTTCGGGACAGAAGATGTTTCTTTTCTAAAGAAACTACTTTAAAAATGAGGCCAATTGGCTAAGTTGTGAATCTTTTTAGATTACATTAACAAGGAAAGTTTAATCTTGCTGCACTCAATCTTCTTTGTAGGAAAGCAAGTGATTACTAGAACCGAATGAGCTTAATTCACACAGCACAATGTTCAGCAATGAAGATGTTTGTTTTCTCAACAAACTACTTTACAAATGAGGTGAATCTACTAACTTGGCCATCTTTTTAGATTTTATTAACAAGGAAAGTTTGAACTTGCTGCACTCAACCATCTTCTTAGAAATTAAACTGATTCCTTGAAGCGAATTAACTTATTTCACACAGTACAGTGTTCGGTACTGAAGATGTTTCTTTTCTAAAGAAACTACTTTAGAAATGACGTGAATCCACTAACTTGTACATCTTCTTAGATTACACAAACTAGAAAGTTTGAACCTGCTGCACTCAACCTTCTTCGTAGGACAGCAAGTGATTCCTAAAACTGAAGTAGCTTATTTCACATAGTACAGTGTTCGGTAATGAAGATGTTTGTTTTCTAAACAAACTACTTTAGAAATGAGGCCAATCTACTAAGTTGTGCATCTTTTTAGATTACATTAACAAGGAAAGTTTGAACTTGCTGCACTCAACATTCTTTGTAGGAAAGCATGTGATTCCTAGAACCGAATGAGCTTATTTCACACAGTACAATGTTTGGCAATGAAGATGTTTGTTTTCTCAACAAACTCCTTTACAAATGAGGTGAATCTACTAACTTGGCCATCTTTTTAGATTACATTAACAAGGAAAGTTTGAACTTGCTGCACTCAACCATCTTCGTAGAAATGAAACTGTTTCCTAGAAGCGAATTAACTTATTTCACACAATACAGTGTTCGGGACTGAAGACGTTTCTTTTCTAAGGAAACTACTTTAGAAATGACGCGAATCCACTAACTTGTACATCTTGTGAGATTACACAAACTAGGAAAGTTTGAACCTGCTGCACTCAACCTTCTTCGAAGGAAAGCAAGTGATTCATAGAAGTGAAGTAGCTTATTTCACATAGTACAGTGTTTGGTAATGAAGATGTTTGTTTTCTCAACAAACTACATTAGAAATGACTCCAATCTACTAAGTTCTGGATCTTTTTAGATTACATTAACAAGGAAAGTTTGAACTTGCTGCACTCAACCTTCTTTGTAGGAACGCAACTGATTCCTAGAACCTAATGAGCTTATTTCACACAGTACAATGTTCGGCAATGAAGATGTGTGTTTTCTCAACAAACTACTTTAGGAATGAGTCGAATCTTCTAACTTGGCCATCTTTTTAGATTACATTAACAATTAAAGTTTGAACTTGCTGCACTCAACTATCTTCGTAGAAATTAAACTGATTCCTAGAAGCGAATTAACTTATTTCTCACAGTACAGTGTTCGATACTAAAGATGTTTCTTTTCTAAAGAAACTATTTTGGAAATGTGGCGAATCCACTAACTTGTACATCTTGTTAGATTACACAAACTAGGAACGTTTGAACTTGCTGCACTCAACCTTCTTCTTAGAAATTAAACTGATTCCTAGAAGCGAATTAAGTTATTTCACACAGTACAGTGTTTGGTATTGAAGATGTTTCTTTTCTAAAGAAACTACTTTAGAAATGAGGGCAATCTACTAAGTTGTGCATCTTTTTAGATTACATTAACAAGGAAAGTTTGAACTTGCTGCACTCAACCTTGTTTGTATGAAAGCAAGTGATTCCTAGAACCGAATGAGCTTATTTCACACAGTACAATATTCGGCAATGAAGTCGTTTGTTTTCTCAACAAACTACTTTACAAATGAGGCGAATCTGCTAAATTGGCCATCTTTTTAGATTACATTAACAAGGAAAGTTTGGACATGCTGCACTCAACCATCTTCGTAGAAATTAAACTGATGCCTAGAAGTTAATTAACTTATTTCACACAGTACAGCGTTTGGTACTGAAGATGTTTCTTTTCTAAAGAAACTACTTTAGAAATGAGACAATCTACTAAGTTGTGCATCTTTTTAGATTACATTAACAAGGAAAGTTTGAACTTGCTGCACTCAACCTTTTTTGTAGGAAAGAAACTGTTTCCTAGAACCGAATGAGCTTATTTCACACAGTGCAATGTTCGGCAATGAAGATGTTTGTTTTCTCAACAAACTACTTTACAAATGAGGCGAATCTACTAACTTGCCATCTTGTTAGATTACACAAACTAGGAAAGTTTGAATTTGCTGCACTGAACCAGCTTCATAGAAAAGCAACTGATTCGCAGAACAGAACTAGCTTATTTCATGCAGTACAGTGTTCTGCAATGAAGATGTTTGTTTTCTAAATAAACTACTTTAGAAATGAGGTAAATCTACTAAGTTGTACATCTTTTTATATTTCATAAACAAAGAAAGTTTAAACTTGCTGCACTCAACCATCTTCAAAGCAAAGCAAGTGATTCCAAGAACCAAACTAGCTTATTTCACAAAGTACAGTGTTTGGAAATGAAGATGTTTGTTTTCTCAACAAACTACTTTAGAAATGAAGGGAATCCACTAAGTTGTATATCTTGTTAAATTACATAAACAAAGAAAGTTTGAACTTGCTTCACTCAACCTTCATCGTAGGAAAACAACTGATTCCTAGAACCGAAATAGTTTATTTCACACAGTACAGTGTTCAGCAATGAAAATGTTTGTTTTCTAAAGAAACTACTTTAGAAATGAGGTGAATATATTAAGTTGAACACCTTGTTACATTACACAAACAAGGAAAGTTTGAACTTGCTGCACTCAACCTACTTCGTACAATAGCAACTGATTCCTAGAACCGAACAAGCTTACTTCATACAGTACAGTGTTCGGCAATGAAGATGTTTGTTTTCTAAACAAACTGCTTTAGAAATGAGGGCAATCTACTAATTTCTACATCTTTTTAGATTACATAAACAAGGAAAGTTTGAACTTGCTGCACTCAACCTTCTTCGTAGGAAAGCAACTGATTCCTAGAACCGAAATAGCTTATTTCACACAGTACTGTGTTCGTAATGAAGATGTTTGTTTTCTGAACAAACTACTTAAGAAATGAGGCCAATCTACTAATTTGTACATCTTTTTAGATTACATAAACAAGGAAAGTGTGACTTGCTGCACTCAACCTTCTTCCTAGGAAAGCAACTGGTTCCTAGAACTGAACTAGCTTATTTCACACAGTACAGTGTTCGGGAATGAAGATCTTTGCTTTCTAAACAAACTGCATTAGAAATGAGGCGAATCTTCTAAGCTGTACATCTTTTTATATTACATAAACCAGGAAAGTTTCAACTTGCTGCAGTCAACCTTCTTCTTTGGAAAGCAACTGATTTCTAGAACCGAAATAGCTTATTTCACATAGTACAGTGTTGGGCAATGATGGTGTTTGTTTTCTAAACAAACTACTTTAGGAATGAGGCGAATCTACAAAGTTCTACATCTTGGTAGATTACACAAACAAGGAAAGTTTCAACTTGCTGCTCTCAACCTTCTTCGTAGAAAATCAACTGATTCCTCGAACCGAACTGGCTTATTTCACACAGTACAGTGTCAGCAATGAAGATGTTTGTTTTTGAAACAAAGTACTTTCGAAATTAGGCTATTCTACTAAGTTGTACATCTTGTTAGATTACACAAACAAGGAAAGTTTGAACTTGCTGCACTCTAACTTCTTCGTAGGATATCAACTGATTCCTAGGACCGAACAAGCTTATTTCACACAGTTCAGTATTTTCCAATGAAGATATTTGTTTTCTAAGGAAAGTAGTTTAGAAATGAAGCGAAATTTGTAAGATATACATGTTATTACATTACACTAACTAGGAATGTTTGAACTTGCTGCAATCAACCATATTCTTCGAAAAGCAACTGATTCCTAGAACTGAACTAGCTTATTTCACACAGTACAGTGTTCGGCAATGAAGATGTTTGTTTTCTAAACAAACTACTTTAGAAATGAAGAGAATCAAGTAAATTGTACATCTTGTTAGATTACAAAAAGAAGGAAAGATTGAACTTGCTACACAAAACACTTTTCGTAATAAAGCAACTCATTCCAAGTAGAGAACTAGTTTGTTTCACAGAGCAGAGTGTTTGACAATGAAGATGTTTGTTTTCTAAACAAACTAGTTTAGAAATGGGGTGAACCAACTAAGTTGTACATCTTCTTAGATTACACAAACAAGGAAAGATAGAAATTGCTGCACTCAACCCACTTCGTAAGAAAGCAACTCATTCCGAGTACAGAACTAGCTTATTTCTCACAGTACAGTGTTCGGCAATGAAGATGTTTGTTTTCTAAACAAACTACTTTAGAAATGAAGCGAATCTACTAATTTGTACATCTTGTTAGATTACACAAATCAGGAAAGGTTGAACTTGTTGCACTCAACCATCTTCATAGGAAAGCAACTGATTCTGAACTGAACTAGCTTATTTCACACAGTGCAGTGTTAGACAATGGTGATGTTTATTTTCTGAACAAACTACTTTAAAAATGAGGCAAATCTACCAAGTTGTACACATTGCTAAATTATACAAACAAGGAAATGTGAACTTGCTACACTCAACTGTCTTCTTAAGAAAGCAACTGATTCCGAGTAGAGAACTAGCTTATTTCACAAAGTACACTGTTCGGCGATGAAGATGTTTGTTTTCTAAACAAAGTACTTCAGAAATGAGGCGAATCCACTAAGTTGTATATCTTGTTAGACTACACATACAAGGAAAGTTTGAACTAGCTGCACTCAACCTTTTTCGTAGGAAAGCAACTGATTCCGAGAACCGAACTAGCTTATTTCACACAGTACGGTGTTCTGCAATGATGATGCTTGTTTTCTAAAAAACTACTTTAGGAAGGAGGTGAATCTACTAAGTTATATATCTTGTTAGATTATACAAAAAAGGAAAGATTAAACTTGCTGCACTCATTCGTCTTCGAAGGAAAGCAACTCATTCCGAGTAGAAAACTAGCTTATTTCACACAGTACAGTGTTCAGCAATGAAGATATTTGTTTCATAAACAAACTACTTTAGAAATGAGGTGAATCAACTAAGTTGTACATCTTGTTAGAATACACAAATCAAGAAAGTTTGAAGTTGCTGCACGCAACCTTCTTCATGGGAAAGCAACTGATTCCGAGAACCGAACTGGCATATTTCACACAGCACAGTGTTAGGAATTAAAGATGTTTGTTTTCTGAACAAACTAGTTTAGAAATGAGGCGAATCTACTAAGTTGTACACCTTGTTAGATTACACAAACAAGGAAAGTTTGAACTTGCTACACTCAACAGTCTTCGTAAGAAAGCAACTGATTCCAAGAACAGAACTAGCTTATTTCACACAGCACAGTGTTCGGCAATGAGGCAAATCTACTAAATTGTATATATTATTAGATTACACAATCAAGGAAAGTTTGAACTTCCTGCACTAACGATCTTTGTAGGAAAGCAACTCTTTCCAAGAAGAGAACTAGCTTATTTCACAGAGTAGTGTTCGGCAATGAAGATGTTTGTTATCTTAACAAACTACATTAGAAATGAGGCGAATCTGATTAGTTGTACAACTTGTTAGATTACACAAACAAGGAAAGATTGAAGTTGCTTCACTCAACCCTTTTCGTAAGAAAGCAACTCATTCCGAGTAGAGAACCACCTTATTTCACAATACACTGTTCGGCGATGCAGATGTTTGTTTTCTAAACAAACTAATTTAGAAATGAGGGGAATCTACTAGGTTGTATATCTTGTTAGATTACACAAACAAGGAAAGTATAAACTTGCTACACTCATCGATCTTCGTAGGAAAGCAACTCATTCCAAGTAGAGAACTACCTTATTTCTCACAGTACACTGTTTGACAATGAAGACTTTTGTTTTCTAAAATAACTACGTTAGAAATTAGGGGAATCTACTAAGTTATACACCTTGGTAGATTACACAACCAAGGAATGTTTGAACTTGCTGCACTCAACCTTCTTCGTAGGAAAGCAACTGAATCTGAGAACCAATCTACCTTATTTCACACGGTACAGTTTTAGGCAATGAAGATGTTTGTTTTCTGAACAAACTACGTTAGAAATTAGGGGGATCTACTAAGTTATACACCTTGTTAGATTACACAAACAAGGAAAGTTTAAACTTACTACACTCAACAGTCTTCGTAAGAATGCAACTGATTCAGAGAACCGAACTAGCTTATTTGACACAGAACAGTGTTCGGCAATGATGATGTTTGTTTTCTAAACAAACTACTTTAGAAATGAGGCGAATCAACTAAGTTGTATATCTTTTTAGATTACACAAATGGGGAAGGTTTGAACGTGCTGCACTAAACCTTCTTCATAGGAAAGCAACAGATTCCAAGATCCGAAATAGCTTATTTCACACAGTACAGTGTTAGGCAAAGAAGATTTTGTTTTCTGAACAAACTACTTTAGAAATGGGGCGAATCTACTAAGTTGTACACCTTGTCAGAATGCACAAACAAGGAAAGGTTGAACTTGCTACACTCACCAATATTCGTAAGAAAGAAACTGATTCTAAGAAACGAACTAGCTTATTTCACAGAGTACAGTGTTCGACAATGAAGATGTTTGTTTTCTAAACAAACTACTTTAGAAATGAGGCAAATCTACTAAGTTGTACATCTTGTTAGATTACACAAACGAGGAAAGATTAAACTGATGAACTCAACCCTCTTCGCATGAAAGCAATTCATTCCGAGTAGAGAACTAGCTTATTTCTCAGAGTACAGTGTTGGCAATGAAGATGTTTGTTTTCGAAACAAACTACTTTAGAAATGAGGCGAATCTACTAAGTTGTACACCTTGTTAGATTACACAAACAAGGAAAGTTTGAACTTGCTACACTCAACAATATTCGTAAGAAAGTAACCGATTCCGAGAACCGAACTAGCTTATTTCACACAGTACAGTGTTTGGCAATGAAGATGTTTGTTTTCTAAACAAACTACTTTAGAAATGAGGCGAATATACTAAGTTTTACATCTTGTTAGATTACACAAATAAAGAAAGATTAAACGTGCTGTAGTCAAGCCTCTCCATATGAACGTAATTCATTCCGCATAGAGAACTAGCTTATTTCTCAGAGTACAGTGTTCAGCAATGAAGATGTTTGTTTTCAAAACAAACTACTTTAGAAATGAGGTGAACCTACCAAGTTGTACATGTTGTTAGATTACACAAGAGGAAAGTTTGAACTTGCTGCACTCAATGGTCTTTGCAGGAAAGCAAATCATTCCGAGAACCAACTAGCTTATTTCACACAGTACGGTGTTCCACAATGAAGATGTTTGTTTTCTGAACAAACTAATATAGAAATGAGGTGAATCTCGTAAGTTGTACACCTTGTAGGATTATAAAAAACAGGGAAAGTTTGAACTTGCTACACTCAACAGTCTTCGTAAGAAAGCAACTGATTCCGAGAACCGAACTACCTTATTTCACAAAGTACAGTGTTCGGCAATGAAGATGTTTGTTTTCTAAAGAAACTACTTTAGAAATGAGGCGAATCTTCTAAGTGGTGCACCTTGTTAGATTACACTAACTAGGAATGTTTGAACTTGCTACACTCAGCCTTCTTCATAGGAAAGCAACTGATTCCGAGAACCGAACTAGCTTATTTCACACAGTACAATGCTCGACGATGAAGATGTTTGTTTTCTAAACAAACTACTTTAGAAATGAGGTGAATCAACTAAGTTGCATATCTTTTTAGATTAAAAAAAAAGGAAAGATTAAATTTGCTGCACTCAACCCTCTTCGTAGGAAAACAACTCATTCTGAGAAGATAACTAGCATATTTCACAGAGTATAGTGTTCAGCAATGAAGATGTTTGTTTTCTCAACAAACTACTTTAGAAATGAAGCGAATCAACTAAATTATACATCTTGTTAGATTACACAAACAAGGAAAGATTGAACTTGCTGCACTAAACCCTCTTCGTAAGAAAGCAACTCCTTCCGAGGAGAGAACTAGCTTATTTCATAGAGAAAAGTGTTCGGCAATGAAGATGATTGTTTTCTAAACAAACTACTTCAGAAATGAGTCGAATCTACTAAGTGGTACATCTTGTTAGATTACACACATCAGGAAAGGTTGAACTTCCTGCACTCAACCTTCTTCGTAGGAAAGCAACTGATTCCGAGATCCGAACTAGCATATTTCACACAGTACAGTGTTAGGAAATGAAGATGTTTGTTTTCTGAACAAACTACTTTAGAAATGAGGCCAATCTACTAACTTGTACACCTTGTAGGATTACACAAACAGGGAAAGTTTGAACTTGCTACACTCAACAGTCTTCGTAAGAAAGCAACTGATTCCGAGAACCAAACTAGCTTATTTAACACAATACAGTGTTCGGCAATGAAGATATTTGTTTTCTCAACAAACTACTTTAGAAATGAGGGGAATCTCCCAAGTTGTACATCTTGTAAGATTACACAAACAAGGAAAGTTTGAACTTGCTGCACTCAACATTCTTCAGAGAAAAGCAACTGATTCCGAGAACCGAACTCGCTTATTTCACACTGTACAGTGCTATGCAATGGAGATGTTTGTTTTCTGGACAAACTACTTTAGAAATGAGGTGAATCTACTAAGTTGTTCCTCTCGTTGGATTACACAAACTAGGAAAGTTTGAACCTGCTGCATGCAACCTTTTTTGTAGGAACGCAAGTGATTCCGAGAACCGTACTAGCTTATTTCACACAGTACAGTGTTCGGCAATGATGATGTTTGTTTTCTAAACAAACTACTTTAGGAATGAGGCGAATCAACTAAGTTGTATATCTTGTTAGATTACACATACAAGGAAAGTTTGAACTTGCTACACTCAACAATATTCGTAAGAAAGTAACTGATTCCGAGAACCGAACTAGCTTATTTCACACAGTACAGTGTTCGGAAATGAAGATGTTTGTTTTCTAAACAAACTACTTTAGAAATGACGCAAATCTACTAAGTTTTACATCTTGTTAGATTACACAAACAAAGAAAGATTAAACTAGCTGTACTCAACCCTCTCCGTACAAACGTAATTCATTCCGCATAGAGAACGAGCTTATTTCTCAGAGCACAGTATTCAGCAATGAAGATGTTTGTTTTCAAAACAAACTACTTTAGAAATGAGGTGAATCTACCAAGTTTTACATGTTGTTAGATTACACAAAAGAAGAAAGTTTGAACTTGTTGCACTCAAGGGTCTTTGCAGGAAAGCAAATCATTCCGAGAACCCAAGTAGCTTATTTCACAAAGTACAGTGTTCCACAATGAAGATGTTTGTTTTCTAAACAAACTAATATAGAAATGAGGCAAATCTACTAAGTTGTCCATCTTGTAGGATTATAAAAACAGGGAAAGTTTGAACTTGCTACACTTAACAGTCTTCGTAAGAAAGCAACTGATTCCGAGAACCGAACTACCTTATTTCACACAGTACAGTGTTCGGCAATGAAGATGTTTGTTTTCTAAACAAACTACTTTAGAAATGAGGCGAATCTTCTAAGTTGTACACCTTGTTAGATTACACTAACTAGGAATGTTTGAACTTGCTACACTCATTCTTCTTTGTAGGAAAGCAACTGATTCCGAGAACCGAACTAGCTTATTTCACACAGTACAGTGTTCGGCAATGAAGATGTTTGTTTTCTAAACAAACTACTTTAGAAATGAGGCGAATCTCTAAGTTGTACATCTTTTAGATTAAAAACAGGGGAAGTTTGAATTTGCTGCACTCAACCCTCTTCGTAAGAAAACAACTGATTCTGAGAAGATAACTAGCTTTTTTCACAAAGTACAGTGTTCAGAAATGAAGATGTTTGTTTTCTCAACAAACTACTTTAGAAATGAGGCGAATCAACTAAGTTGTACATCTTGTTAGATTACACAAACAAGGAAAGTTTGAACTTGCTGCACTAATTCTTCTTTGTAGGAAAGCAACTCCTTCCGAGAAGAGAACTAGCTTATTTCACACAGTAAAGTGTTGGCAATGAAGATGTTTGTTTTCTAAACAAACTACTTTAGAAAGAGTCGAATGAAAAAAGTTGTACATCTTGTTAGATTACACAAATCAGGAAAGGTTGAACTTTCTGCACTCAACCTTCTTTGTAGGAAAGCAACTGATTCCGAGAATCGAACTAGCATATTTCAAACAGTACAGTGTTAGGAAATGAAGATGTTTGTTTTCTGAACAAACTACTTTAGAAATGAGGCCAATCTACTAAGTTATACACCTCTTAGATTACACAAACAAGGAAAGTTTGAACTTGCTACACTCAACAGTCTTCGTAAGAAAGAAACTGATTCTGAGAACCAAACTAGCTTATTTAACACAATACAGTGTTTGGCAATGAAGATGTTTGTTTTCTCAACAAACTACTTTAGAAATGAGGGGAATCTCCCTAAGTTGTACATCTTTTAGATTACACAAACAAGGAAAGTTTGAACTTGCTGCACTCAACATTCTTCAGAGAAAAGCAACTGATTCCGAGAAGAGAACTAGCTTATTTTCACAGTACAGTGCTATGCAATGAAGATGTTTGTTTTCTGAACAAACTACTTTAGAAATGAGGTGAATCTACTAAGTTGTTCATCTTGTTAGATTAAACAAACTAGGAAAGTTTGAACTTGCTGCACGCAACCTTCTTTGTAGGAAAGCAACTGATTCCGAGAACCGATCTAGCTTATTTTCACAAAGTACAGTGTTCGGCAATGATGATGTTTGTTTTCTAAACAAACTACTTTACAAATGAGGTGAATCAACTAAGTTGTATATCTTGTTATTTTACATTAACAAGGAAAGTTTGAACTTGCTGCACTCAACAATATTCGTAAGAAAGTAACTGATTCCGAGAACCGAACTAGCTTATTTCACACAGTACAGTGTTCGGAAATGAAGATGTTTGTTTTCTAAACAAACTACTTTAGAAATGAGGCAAATCTACTAAGTTTTACATCTTGTTAGATTACACAAACAAAGAAAGTTTAAACTTGCTGCACTCAACCCTCTCCGTAGAAATTGAATTCATTCCTAGAAGAGAAATAGCTTATTTCTCAGAGCACAGTATTCAGCAATGAAGATGTTTGTTTTCAAAACAAACTACTTTAGAAATGAGGTGAATCTACCAAGTTTTACATGTTTTTAGATTACACAAAAAAAAGAAAGTTTGAACTTGTTGCAACTCAAGGGTCTTTGTAGGAAAGCAAATCATTCCGAGAACCCAAGTAGCTTATTTCACAAAGTACAGTGTTCCAAAATGAAGATGTTTGTTTTCTAAACAAACTAATATAGAAATGAGGCAAATCTACTAAGTTGTCCATCTTTTAGATTACATTAACAAGGAAAGTTTGAACTTGCTAAACAGAACCTTCTTCGTAGGAAAGCAAATGAGTCCTAGAACCAAATTAGCTTATTACACACAGTACAGTGTTTGGCAATGAAGATGTTTGTTTTCTCAACAAAGTACTTTAGAAATGAGGTGAATCTACTAAGTTGTACACCTTGTTAGATTATATTAACTAGGAATGTTTGAACTTGCTACACTCATTCTTCTTTGTAGGAAAGCAACTGATTCCGAGAACCGAACTAGCTTATTACACACAGTACAGTGTTCGGCAATGAAGATGTTTGTTTTCTCAACAAACTACGTTAGAAATGAGGCGAATCTCGTAAGTTGTACACCTTGTAGGATTACACAAACAGGGGAAGTTTGAACTTGCTACACTCAACAGTCTTCGTAAGAAAGCAACTGATTCCGAGAACCGAACTAGCTTTTTTCACAAAGTACAGTGTTCGGAAATGAAGATGTTTGTTTTCTCAACAAAGTACTTTAGAAATGAGGCGAATCTACTAAGTTGTACACCTTGTTAGATTACACTAACTAGGAATGTTTGAACTTGCTACACTCATTCTTCTTTGTAGGAAAGCAACTGATTCCGAGAACCGAACTAGCTTATTTCACACAGTAGAGTGTTCGGCAATGAAGATGTTTGCTTTCTAAACAAACTACTTTAGAAAGAGGCGAATGAAAAAAGTTGTAGATCTTGTTATATTACACAAATCCGCAACTGTTGAACTTTCTGCCCTCAACCTTCTTTGTAGGAAAGCAACTGATTCCGAGAATCAAACTAGCACATTTCAAACACCACAGTGTTAGGAAATGAAGATGTTTGTTCTCTGAACAAACTAATTTAGAAATGAGGCGAATCTGATAAGTTATACACCTCTTAGATTACACAAACAAGGAACGTGTCAACTTGCTACACTCAACACTCTTCGTAAGAAGGAAACTCATTCTGAATAGTGTACTACCTTATTTCACACAGTACAGTGTTTGGCAATGAAGATGTTTGTTTTCAAAACAAACTACATTAGAAATGAGGCGAATCAGCTACGTTGTACATCTTTTTAGATTACACAAACAAGGAAAGATTGAACTTGCTGCATTCCACCCTCTTCGTAACAAAGCAACTCATTCCGAGTAGAGAACTAGCTTATTTCATCAGTACACTGCTCAGCAATGAAGATGTATGTTTTCTGAACAAACTACTTTAGAAATGAGGTGAATCTACTAACTTGTACATCTTGTTAGTTTAAACAAACTAGGAAAGTTTGAACTTGCTGCACGCAACACTTCGTAGGAAAGCAACTGATTCCTAGAACCGATCTAGCTTATTTCACAAAGTACAATGTTCGGCAATGAAGATGTTTGTTTTCTCAACAAACTACTTTACAAATGAGGTGAATCTACTAACTTGGCAATCTTTTTATTTTACATTAACAAGGAAAGTTTGAACTTGCTGCACTCAACCATCTTCGTAGAAATTAAACTGATTCCTAGAAGCGAATTAACTTATTTCACATAGTATAGTGTTCGGAAGTGAAGATGTTTCTTTTCTAAAGAAACTACTTTAGAAATGAGGCGAAACCACAAACTTGAATATCCTGTTAGATTACACAAACTAGGAACGTTTGAACTTGCTGCACTCAACCTTCTTCGTAGAAATTGAACTGATTCCTAGAAGCAAAATAACTTATTTCACACAGTACAGGGTTCGGTACTGAAGATGTTTCTTTTCGAAGAAACTACTATAGAAATGAGGCCAATATACTAAGTTGTGCATCTTTTTAGATTACATTAAAAAGAAAGTTTGAACTTGCTGCAATCAACTGTCATTGTAGGAAAGCAACTGAATTCGAGAACCGCATTAGCTTTTTTCGCACAGTACATGTTGGGCAATGGAGATGTTTGTTTTCTCAACAAACTACTTTACACATGAGGCAAATCTACTAACTTGGACATCTTTTTAGATTACATTAACAAGGAAAGTATGAACTTGCTAAACAGAACCATCTTCGTAGAAAGTAAACTGATTCCTAGAACCAAATTAGCTTATTTCACACAGTACAATGTTTGGCAATGAAGGTTTGTTTTCTAAAGAAACTACTTTAGAAATGAGGTGAATCTACTAACTTGGACATCGTTTTAGATTATATTAACAAGGAAAGTTTGAACTTGCTGCACTCAAACATCTATGTAGAAATTTAACTGATTCCTAGAACTGAATTAACTTATTTCACACAGTACAGTGTTCGGTACTGAAAATGTTTGTTTTCTAAAGAAACTAATTTGGAAATGACGCAAAATCACTAACTTGTACATCTTGTTAGATTGCACAAACTAGGAAAGTTTGAACTTGCTGCACTCAACCTTCTTCGTAGGAAAGCAAGTGATTCCTAGAACAGAACCAGCTTATTTCACATAGTACAGTGTTTGGTAATGAAGATATTTGTGTTCAAAACAAACTACTTTAGAAATGAGGCCAATCTACTAAGTTGTGCATCTTTTTAGATTACATTAACAAGGAAAGTTTGAACTTGCTGCACTCAACCTTCTTTGTAGGAAAGCAACTGATTCCTAGAACCGAATGAGCTTATTTCACACAGTACAATGTTCGGCAATGAAGATGTTTGTTTTGTCATAAAACTACTTTACAAATGAGGCGAATCTACTAACTTGGCCATCTTTTTAGATTACATTAACAAGGAAAGTTTGAACTTGCTGCACTCAAGCATCTTCGTAGAAATTAAACTGATTCCAAGAAGCGAATTAACTCTTATCACACAGTACTGTGTTCGGTACTGAAGATGTTTCTTTTCTAAAGAAACTACTTTAGAAATGAGGCGAATCCACTAACTTGTACATCTTGTTAGATTACACAAACTAGGAAAGTTTGAACTTTCTGCACTCAACCTTCTTCGTAGAAATTAAACTGATTCCTAGAAGTGAATTAACTTATTTCACACAGTACAGTGTTCAGTACTGAAGATGTTTGTTTTCTAAAGAAACTACTTTAGAAATGAGGCCAATCTACTAAGTGTAGCATCTTTTTTGATTACATTAACAAGGAAAGTTTGAACTTGCTGCACTCAACCGTCTTTGTAGGAAAGCAACTGAATTCTGGAACCGAATTAGCTTTTTTCACACAGTACAATGTTTGGCAATGAAGATGTTTGTTTTCTCAACAAACTACTTTAACAATGAGGCAAATGTACTAAATTGGACATCTTCTTATATTACATTTACAAGTAAAGTTTGAACTTGCTAAACTCAACCATCTTCGTAGAAAGTAAACTGATTCCTAGAACTGAATTAGCTTATTTCACACAGTACAATGTTTGGCAATGAAGGTTTGTTTTCTAAAGAAATACTTTAGATATGAGGCGAATCTACTACCTTGGATATCTTTTTAGATTACATTAACAAGGAAAGTTTGAACTTGCTAAACTCAACCATCTTCGTAGAAAGGAAATTGATTCCTAGAACCGAATTAACTTTTTGCACACAGTACAGTGTTCAGTACTGAAGATGTTTATTTTCTAAAGTACCACTTTAGAATTGACGTGAATCCACTAAATTGTACATCTTGTTAGATTACAAAAACTAGGAGGTTTGAACTTGCTGCACTCAAGCTTCTTCATAGGAAAGCAAGTGATTCCTAGAAACGAACTAGCTTATTTCACATAGTACAGTGTTCGGTAATGAAGATGTTTGTTTTCGAAACAAACTACTTTAGAAATGAGGCCAATCTACTAGGTTGTGCATCTTTTTAGATTACATTAACAAGGAAAGTTTGAACTTGCTGCACTCAACCTTCTTTGTAGGAAAGCAACGGATTCCTAGAACCAAATGAGCTTATTTCACACAGGACAATGTTCAGCAATGAACTACAAACTACTTTACAAATGAGGCGAATCTACTAACTTGGCCATCTTTTTAGATTACATGAACAAGGAAAGTTTGAACTTGCTGCACTCAACCATCTTCGTAGAAATTAATCTCATTCATAGAAGCGAATTAACCTATTTCACACAGTACAGTGTTCGGTACTGAAGATGTTTCCTTTCTAAAGAAACTACTTTAGAAATGAGGCCAATCTACTAAGTTGTGCACCTTTTTAGATTACATTAACAAGGAAAATTTGAACTTGCTGCACTCAACCTCCTTTGTAGGAAAGCAAGTGATTCCTAGAACCGAATGTGCTTATTTCACACAGTATAATGTTCGGCAATGAAGAGGTTTGTTTTCTCAACAAACTACTTTACAAATGAGGTGAATCTACTAACTTGGCCATCTTTTTACATTACATTAACAAGGAAAGTTTGAACTTACTGCACTCAACCATCTTCATAGAATTGAAACTGATTCCTAGAACCGAATTAACTTATTTCACACAGTACAGTGTTCGGTACTGAAGATGTTTGTTTTCTAAAGAAACCACTTTAGAAATGACACGAACCCACTAAGTTGTACATCTTGTTAGATTACACAAATTAGGACAGTTTGAACTTGCTGCCCTCAACCTTCTTCGTAGGATACCAAGTGATTCCTAGAACCGAACTAGCTTATTTCACATATTACAGTGTTTGGTAATGAAGATGTTTGTTTCCTAAACAAACTAATTTAGAAATGAGGCCAATCTATTAGGTTGTGCACCTTTTTAGAATACATTAACAAGGAAAGTTTGAACTTGCTGCACTCAACCATCTTTGTAGAAAGGAAACTGATTCCTAGAACCGAATTAACTAATTTCACAAAGTACAGTGTTCAGTACTGAAGATGTTTGTTTTCTAAAGAACCTACTTTAGAAATGACACAAATCCACTAACTTGTACATCTTGTTAGATTACACAAACTATGAACGTTTGAACTTGCTGCACTCAACCTTCTTCGTAGGAAAGCAAGTGATTCCTAGAAACGAACTAGCTTATTTCACATAGTACAGTGATTGGAAATGAAGATGTTTGTTTTCTAAAAAAACTACTTTGGAAATGAGGGCAATCTACTAGCTTGTGCATCTTTTTAGATTACATTACCAAGGAAAGTTTGAACTTGCTGAACTCAACCTTCTTTGTAGGAAAGCAACTGATTCCTAGAACCGAATGAGCTTATTTCACACAGTACAATGTTCGGCAATGAAGATGTTTGGTTTCCCAACAAACTACTTTACAAATGAGGCGAATCTACTAACTTGGCCATCTTTTTAGATTACATTAACAAGGAAAGTTTGAAATTGCTGCCCTCAACCATCTTTGAAGAAATTAAACTGATTCCTAGAAGCGATTTAACTTATTTCACACAGTACAGTGTTCGGTACTGAAGATCTTTCTTTTCTAAAGAAACTACTTTAGAAATGAGGCCAATCTACTAGCTTGTGCATCTTTTTAGATTACATTACCAAGGAAAGTTTGAACTTGCTGCACTCAACCTTCTTTGTAGGAAAGCAACTGATTCCTAGAACCGAATGAGCTTATTTCACACAGTACAATCTTCCGCAATGAAGATGTTTGTTTTCTCAGCAAACTACTTTACAAATGAGTCGAATCTACTAACTTGGCCATCTTTTTAGATTACATGAACAAGGAAAGTTTGAACTTGCTGCACTCAAGCATCTTCGTAGAAATTAAACTGATTCCAAGAAGCGAATTAATTTATATCACACAGTACTGTGTTCAGTACTGAAGATGTTTCTTTTCTAAAGAAACTACTTTAGAAATGAGTCGAATCCACTAACTTGTACATCTTGTTAGATTACAGAAACTAGGAAAGTTTGAACTTGCTGCACTCAACCTTCATCGTAGAAGTTAAACTGATTCCTAGAAGTGAATTAACTTATTTCACACAGTACAGTGTTCAGTATTGAAGATGTTTCTTTTCTAAAGAAACTACTTTATAAATGAGGCCAATCTACTCAGTTTTGCATCTTTTTTGATTACATTAACAAGGAAAGTTTGAACTTGCTGCACTCAACCGTCTTCGTAGGAAAGCAACTGAATTCTGGAAGTGAATTAGCTTTTTTCACATAGTACAATGTTCGGCAATGAAGATGTTTGTTTTCTCAACAAACTACTTTACAAATGAGGCAAATGTACTAACTTGGACATCTTTTTAGATTACATTAACAAGGAAAGTTTGAACTTGCTAACCTCAACGATCTTCGTAGAAAGTAAACTGATTCCTAGAACCGAATTAGCTTATTTCACACAGTACAATGTTTGGCAATGAAGGTTTGTTTTCTAAAGAAACTACTATAGAAATTAGGCGAATCTACTAACTTGGACATCTTTTTAGATTACATTAACAAGGAAAGTTTGAACTTGCTGCACTCAACCATCTTCGTAGAAATTAAACTGATTCATAGAAGCGAATTAACTTATTTCACGCAGTACAGTGTTCAGTACTGAAGATGTTTGTTTTCTAAAGTAACCACTTTAGAAATGATGTGAATCCACTAACTTGTACATCTTGTTAGATTACACAAACTAGGAAAGTTTGAACTTGCTGGACTCAACCTTCTTCGTAGAAAGCAAGTGATTCCTCGAACCGAACTAGCTTATTTCACATAGTACAGTGTTCGGTAATGAAGATGTTTGTTTTCTGAACACACTACATTAGAAATGAGGCCAATCTACTCAGTTGTGCATCTTTTTAGATTACATTAAAAAGGAAAGCTTGAACTTGCTAAACTCAACCATCTTCGTAGAAAGTAAACTGATTCCTAGAACAGAATTAGCTTATTTCACACAGTACAATGTTTGGCAATGAAGGTTTGTTTTCTAAATAAACTACTTTACAAATGAGGCAAATGTACTAACTTGGACATCTTTTTAGATTACATTAACAAGGAAAGTTTGAACTTGATAAACTCAACCATCTTCGTAGAAAGTAAACTGATTCCTAGAACCGAATTAGCTTATTTTACACAGTACAATGTTGGGCAATGAAGGTTTGTTTTCTAAAGAAACTAGTTTAGAAATGAGGCGAATCTACTAACTTGGACATCTTTTTAGATTACATTAACCAGGAAAGTTTGAACTTGCTAAACTCAACCATCTTCGTAGAAAGGAAACTGATTCCAAGAACCGAATTAACTTATTTCACATAGCACAGTGTTCGGTACTGAAGATGTTTCTTTTCTAAAGAAACTAATTTAGAAATGACGCGAATCCACTAACTTGTACATCTTGTTAGATTACACAAACTAGGAAAGTTTGAACTTGCTGCACTCAACCTTCCTCGTAGGAAAGCAAGTGATTCCTAGAACCGAACTAGCTTATTACACATAGTACAGTGTTCGGTAATGAAGATGTTTGTTTTCTACACAAACTACTTTAGAAATGAGGCCAATCTACTAAGTTGTGCACCTTTTCAGATTATATTAACAAGGAAAGTTTGAACTTGCTGCACTCAACCTTCTCTGTAGGAAAGCAACTGATTCCTAGAAATGAATGAGCTTATTTCACACAGTACAAGGTTCGTCAATGAAGATGTTTGTTTTCTCAAGAAACTACTTTAAAAATGAGTCGAATCTACTAACTTGGCCATCTTTTTAGATTACATTAACAAGGAAAGTTTGAACTTGCTGCACTCAACCATCTTCGTAGAAATTAAACTGATTCCTAGAAGCGAATTAACTTATTTCACACAGTACAATGTTCAGTACTGAAGATGTTTCTTTTCTAAAGAAACTACTTTAGAAATGAGGCCAATCTCCTAAGTTGTGCATCTTTTTAGATTACATTAACAAGGAATGTTTGAGCTTGCTAAACTCAACCATAGTCGTAGAAAGAAAAAGTGATTCCTAGAACCCAATTAACTTCTTGCACACAGTACAGTGTTCCGTACTGAAGATGTATGTTTTCAAAGAAACCACTTTAGAAATGACGTGAATCCACTAACTTGTACACCTTGTTAGATTACACAAACTAGGAAAGTTTGAACTTGCTGCTCTCAACCATATTCGTAGGAGAGCAACTGATTCCTAGAACTGAACTACCTTATTTCACACAGTACAGTGTTGGGCACTGAAGATGTTTCTTTTCTAAACAAACTACTTTAGAAATGAAGCGAATCTACTAAGTTGTACATCCTGTTACATTACACAAACAAGGAAAGTTTGAACTTGCTGCACTCAACCTTCTTCCTAGGAAAGCAACTGATTCCTAGATCTGAACTAGCTTATTTAACACAGTACACTGTTCGGCACTGAAGATGTTTCGTTCCTACACAAACTACTTTAGAAATGAAGTGAATCTACTAAGTTTTCCATCCTGTTACAATACACAAACAAGGAAAGTTTGAACTTGCTGCACTCAACCTTCTTCCTAGGAAAGCAACTGTTTCCTAGAACTGAACTAGCTTATTTCAAACAGTACAGTGTTCAGCAATGAAGATGTTTGTTTACTAAACAAAATACGTTAGAAATGACGCGAATCTACTAAGTTGTACATCTTTTTAGATTACATAAAGAAAGAAAGGTTGAACTTGCTGCACTCAACCATCTTCGTAGAAAAGTAACTGAATCCTAGAACGGAGCTATCTCATTTCACACAGTGCAGTGTTCGTCAATGAAGATGTATCAACAATCTATAGATCATCCAAACAGAAAATTAATAGAGAAGTAAGAGAGCTCAACAACACCATAGAGCAACTAGACCTAACGTATGAATAGAGAACATTCCATGCAAAATCTACAGATTACACATTCTTCTCAGTAGCACATGAAACCTTCTCTAAAATAGATCATGTACTTGGCTTCAAAGCCTGCCTCCATATTTCCAAGAAAATTGACGTAATCTCCTGCATGATATCAGAACACAATGCTGAAATGCTAGAAATTAGCAACAAAAAGTACACCAGGAATCCCTCTACCTCCTTGAAATTGAATTTTACACTTTTAAACAATAAATGGGTTGTGGATGAAATAAAGAATGAAATTGCAAAATTTCTAGAACTCAATGACAATGGGAACACATCATACCAAAACTTGTGGGACTCAATGAAGGTAGTCCTTAGGGGAAAAATCATAGCACTAAATGCCATCATAAGAAAAATAGAAAGATCCCAAATCAATAACCTGACCATTCACCTAAAGGCATTGGAAAGGCTAGAAGAAGCCATCCCAAAAAGCTCCAGACGGAAAGAAATAATTAAAATCTGACCAGAAATTAATGAATTTGAAACTAAGAGGACAATTAAGAAAATTGACGAAACAAAGAGCTGGTTCTTCAAAAAAATTAACAAGATTGATACACCCCTGGCCAATTTGATCAAGTGGAAAAAAGAAACACTTCAAATCAACAAAATTAGAAATGAAAAGGGAGATCTCACAACAGACATGAGCGAAATAGGAAGAGTTATTAGGACTTATTTCTAAAACCTCTCCTCCATAAAACAGGAAAATATGGAGGAAATGGATGAATTCCTAGACACATACCACCTACCAAAGCTAAGCCCAGAGCAGATTAATTTCCTAAACAAACCAATCACACCCTTCGAGATAGAAGATGTAATCAAATACCTCCCCAAAAAGAAGAGTCCAGGACCAGATGGTTTCTCAGCAGAATTCTACCAAACCTTCATGGAAGAACTGAAACCAATTCTTCTCAAACTGTGCCACACAATAGGAGAACAGGGAGAGATCCCTAACTCCTTTTATGAAGCTAGTATCACCCTAATCCCAAAACCAGGCAGGGATGCCACAAGAAAGGAAAATTATAGGCCCATTTCTCTGATGAACATAGACGCAAAGATCCTGAACAAAATTTTTGCAAACCGAATTCAACAGTACATCAAAAGCATTATCCACCTTGATCAAGTAGGCTTCATCCCTGGAACGCAGGGGTGGTTCAACATACGGAAATCTGTCAATGTAATACACCACATAAACAAGCTGAAACACAAAAACCACATGATCATTTCGATAGATGCAGAAAAGGCCTTTGACAAAATACAACATCACTTCATGATCAAAACATTGGAGAGAATAGGTATGGACGGCCCATATCTCAACATAATAAAGGCTATATATAAAGCACCTAAAGCCCAAGTAATTCTTAATGGAGAGAGACTGAAGGAATTCCCATTGAGGTCAGGAACAAGGCAGGGGTGTCCACTCTCACTTCTGCTCTTCAACATAGTGCTAGAAGTATTAGCTAAGGAATAAGACAAGAAAGACAGGAGAAAGAAATCAAAGGGATACAAATTGGAAAGGAAGAAGTTAAGTTAGCCCTATTTGCAGATGACATGATTCTATACAAATGTGATCCGAGAACTTCCCATCCCAAAACTCTTAAAGGTGATTAGCACCTTCAGCAAAGTAGCAGGATACAAAATCAATGCACAGAAATCAGTAGCTTTTTGTATGCAAAGGACAAAGAGACAGAAAAAGGAATAACTAACATCGTCCCATTTTCAATTGCAACAAAGAAAATAAAATACCTTGGAATAACATTAACTAAGGAAGTGAAAGACCTATACAATGAAAACATAAAACTCTCAAAAAAGAAATTGAGGAGGTCCTACAAAAATGGAAAGACCTCCCATGCTCCTGGATTGGTAGAATTAACATTGTGAAAATGGCAATTTTACCAAAAGCACTTTATAGATTCAATGCAATGCTGATAAAAATCCCAACTTCCTTCTTCAATGAGATAGAAAAAACTATCTCAAAATTCATATGGAAAGGCAGAAGGCCTCGGATATCCAAGCTCATCCTCAGCAAAAGAAACACCTCTGGAGGCATCACCATACCTGATCTAAAGTTATACTACAAAGCCATTGTAATAAAAACAACATGGTACTGGCATAAAAACAGGAATATAGACCAATGGAACAGAATTGAAGACCCAGACTTTGGGTCAAGAAACTACAGCTACTTGATATTTGACAAAGGCCCTAGCAATGCAGAATGGAGAAATGATAGCATCTTCAACAAATGGTGCTGGACAAACTGGACAACCACATGTAGGAAAATGAAACTTGACCCACACATCTCTCCATGCACAAAAATTAAGTCCAAATGGATAAAAGACCTTAATATAAAACCAGAAACTCTGCATCTACTGGAAGAAAAATTAGGAGGAACCTTCCGCGATATAGGAGTGGGAAAAGATTTCCTGAACAAAACCCCAGCAGCTCAGGAAATTAAACAATCACTCAACCATTGGGATCTCATGAAGCTGAAAAGCTTTTTCACTGACAAAAATATTATAACCAAAGCCAGCAGAATACCCACAGAATGGGAGAAAATTTTCACCAGCTATACAACTGACAAAGGCCTAATTTCTAGAATCTACAAAGAACTCCAAAACCTAAACAATAAATCACCAAACAACCCACTCACAAAGTGGGGCAGAGAACTGCACAGGGAGTTCTCAGAGGAAGAAATACAAATAGCAAACACACATTTAAGAAAATGTTCAACATCCCAAATCATCAGGGAAATGCAAATTAAAACAACTATGAGATTCCACCTTACCCCAATTAGGATGGCTAACATTAAAAAAACAATGAAAACAAATGCTGGCCAGGCTGTGGAGAAATAGGAACAAGTCTTCACTGTTGGAGGGAATGTAAAATGGTTCAACCACTATGGACAGCTATATGGAGATTATTGAAAAGGATGACCATAGACTTACCAATGGATCCAGTTATTCCCTTATTGGGCATTTACCCTAAAGGCCCCAAGCCTAAGATCAGAAACATTTGTTCAACCATGTTTATAGCTGCTCAATTCATAATAGCAAAGAGCTGGAATCAACCCAGGTGTCCATCACTAGATGAATGGATAACAAAGATGTGGTATATCTATACTATGGAATTCTACATAGCAGTAAGGAAAGATGAAATAAGGAAATTTGAAAAAAATGGTCAAACATGGAACAGATCAGCTCACTCAAGCACAAAAAGATAATCGTCACATGGTCTCATTTATGTGTCGCCCCTAACCGGATTCCACGTGACATGCGGCCAAACCTAATAAACGCTCTGAGGACGAGACAAGAAGGAGGGTGGGATGGAAGGAGGGTAAAGGTGGGAGGGAATGAGAGGGTGGGAGGGAGGACAAGGGGGGATACAAATTGGCACCCAAAGGAAAAAAATACTACAAAACCCTTTACTCTGAACAACAGGCTAAAACAGTGATCCTTCAGCAGGCCTACAGAGGGAATACTCGAACCACAGGAACCTGGAGAGAACATGATGAAGGCCAACTTTAATCTTGTCCTGCTTCTCTTTCTCTTCTCTCTCTCTCTCTCTCTCTCTCTCTCTCTCTCTCTCTCCCTCTCCTCTCTATACTCATTTTCTCTTTTACATTATATATCTTTTTCCTCCCTCACCTTCCTAGGTGCAGACTTATAACTCCCAGTGCCAGCAAGGGGTTAACTTCCACAATGAGCTGTTGATCTGAAACACCTACAAGGTTTGACAAAATAGACAGACTTCTGTCAGAGTACTTGGTGACCCACCAAAGGTTAATGGTAAGACCCTACTGTCGAAGACAGCATACGTGTGTAAGACCAAACACAGAGAGACCTGGCCAGAATCTGGAAGAAGGTCAGTCCCCAGACAGTTAGCGAGTCTAGTACCAGAGTGTGCTACATGAGCAACTGGGGGAAAATGTCTGACATTGGTCCAAACAACTTGCAGTCTAAGATACCCAGCAGGAAACCATCTGACGTAATGCTCATACAAGTGCAGTAGTGGCAAACAGCCATGGGGGGTAACCAACTGTTCTTGATTTGTCTAATAGATCCACTCAGTGTAGTGGAACTCATTGCTGGAACTAGGAAATAAGTCAAAGCCATGTACAAAAAATGAGCTCAGTCTCCAAGATCTAGTGGCCACCAAATGTGGGCTAGAAGAGAGCCAATGCATATAAAGTTCCCTCCAAAACATATATGGTTATCCCTTCTATCTAGTACTAACTTCTCTCTCCGTTGGAGAATTTGCTTATCTCTTTTCAGGTGGACAAAGAACCTGAAGGGAGGATCAGCTAACCACACCTCACCAGCTGAAACCATAGAACAATGCAGGGGAAGGGCAAGAATACAGCGCTCAAGACAATCACAACACCAGAAAAAGGCTGAAGGAGATAAATACAGAGAACATCCAACTCCAGTCATTAGCCAGATATCCAGAGACACAGAGGCTCCCAAAACCTCATCAAGGAAGCAGAACTAAAATGACCCCAATGTGGCTCAGGGAAACTCGCGGAAGAGGGGGCGGAAAGATTGTTAGAGTCACAAGTTGGGGCATTATGCACAGAGACTGGGGCCTAACCACCAGAACTATTGAACAAACTCACAATGCATGATAAACATTCCCCATTGATGAGGGCCCCTTTGAAAGTGGGAGGAAGGGGAGGAGGACAATCGAACCAATACTATGAATGTAAAATCAGAATAATATAAATAAAAAATATATATTGATAAAAAAAAAGAAATGATAAAGATCTTTGTTATTCTACTAAGTTGTACATCTTGTTAGATTACACGAACAAGGAAAGTTTGAACTTGGTGCACTCAACCTTCTTCGTAGGAAAGCAACTCATTCTGAGAACAGAACAAGTTTATTTAACAAAGTACACTGTTTGCCAATGATGTTTCTTTTCTAAACAAACTATTTAGAAATGAGACATATCTGCTAAGTTATATATCTTGTTGGATTACACAAACAAGGAAAGTTTGAACTTGCTGCAATCAACCCTCTTCATAGGAAAGCAACTCATTCCGAGAACAGAACAAGTTTATTTAACAAAGTACAGTCTTTACAATGAAGATGTTTCTTTTCTAAACAAACTACTTTAGAAATGAAGGACATCTACTAAGATGTACATCTTGTTAAATGACACAGCTAGGAAAGTTTAAACTTGCTGCACTCAATCTTCTTGGTGGGAAAGCAACTCATTCCAAGAACAGAACTAGCTTACTTCACACAGTACAGTGATCGGCAATGAACATGTTTGTTTTTAAACAAACTATGTTAGAAATGAACAAATCTACTAAGTTGTACATCTTGTTAGATTACACAAACAAGGAAAGTTTGAACTTGCTACACTCAATCTTCTCGTGGGAAAGCAACTCATTCCAATAGCAGAACTAGCTTAATTCACAGAATAAGTACAGTGTTCGGAAATGAAAATGTTTGTTTTCTGAACAAACTACATCAGAAATGAGACATATCTGCTAAATTGTACATCTTGTTAGGTTACACAAACAAGGAAAGTTTGAACTTGCTGCAATCAACCCTCTTCGTAGGAAAGCAACTCATTCCAAGTGCAGAACAAAGTTATTTAATAAAGTACACTGTTTGGCAATGAAGATGTTTGTTTTCTAAACAAACTACTATAGAAATGATGTGCATCTACTAACATGTACAACTTGTTAGAGGACACAAATTTGGAAAGTTTGAGCTTGCTGCACTTAACCTTATTCATGGGAAAGCAACTCATTCCAAGAGCAGAACTAGGTTATTTTACACAGTACAGTGTTTGGCAATGAAGATGTTTGCTTTCTAAACAAACTATTTTAGAAGTGAGGCGAATCTACTAAGTTGTATATCATGTTAGATTACACAAACAAGGAAAGTTTGAACTTGCTGCACTCAACAACTAAGTTGTCATTTGTTAGATGACACAAAGCATGAACTCATTCGAGCAACTGACAAGAAGAACTAGCTTATTTCACACAGTACAGTGTTTGGCAATGAAGATGTTTGTTTTCTAAACAAACTACTTTAGAAATGAAAAAAACTACTAAGTTGTACATCTTGTTTGATTACACAAACAAGGAAAGTTTGAACTTGCTGCACTCAACCTTCTTCATAGGGAAAGCAACTCATTCCGAGAACAGAACTAGCTTATTTCACACAGTACAGTGTTCGGCAATGAAGATGTTTGTTTTCTAAACAAACTACTTTAGAAATGAGGCGAATCCACTAACTTGTACATCTTGTTAGATTACACAAACCAGAAAAGTTTGAACTTGCTGCACTCAACCTTATTCAGGAAAGTTTGAAGTTGCTACGCTCAAGAGGAAAGCAACTGATTCTGAGAACAGAACTAGCTTATTTCACAGAGTACAGTGTTAAGCATTGAAGATGTTTGTTTTCTGAACAAACTACTTTAGAAATGAGGAAAATCTACTAAGTTGTACATCTTGTTAGATTAAACAAACAGGAAAGTTTGAACTTGCTGCACTCAACCTTCTTTGGGGAAAGCAACTGATTCCGAGAACCAAACTACTTTATTTCACAAAGTACAGTGTTCAGTCAATGAAGATGTTTGTTTTCTAAACAAACTACTTTAGAAAGGAGGAGAATCTACTAAGTTGTACATCTTGTTAGATTACAAAAACAAGGAAAGATTGAACTTGCTGCACTCAACCTTCTTGGTAGGAAAGCAACTCATTCCAAGTAGAGAACTAGCTTATTTCACAAAGTACAGTGTTCTGAAATGAAGATGTTTGTTTTTAAACAAACTACTTTAGAAAATGAAGGCAGAATCTACTAATTTGTACATCTTGTTAGATTACACAAAGAAGGAAAGTTTGAACTTGCTGCACTCAACCTTTTTTGTAGGAAAGCAACTCATTCCGAGAACAGAACTAGCTTATTTCACACAGTACAGTTTTAGGCAATGAAGATCTTTGTTTTCTCAACAAACTACTGTTAGAAATTAGGGAATCTACTAAGTTATACATCTTGTTAGATTACACAAACAAGGAAAGTTTGAACTTGCTGCACTCAACAGTCTTGGTAGGAAAGCAACTGATTCAGAGAACAGAACTAGCTTATTTCACACAGTACAGTGTTAGGCAATGAAGATGTTTGTTTTCTAAACAAACTACTTTAGAAATGAGGCGAATCTACTAAGTTGTACATCTTTTTAGATTACACAAACAAGGAAAGTTTGAACATGCTGCACTCAACCAGTCTTCATAGGAAAGCAACTGATTCCGAGAACAGAACTAGCTTATTTCACACAGTACAGTGGTTAAGCAATGAAGATGTTTGTTTTCTGAACAAACTACTTTAGAAATGAAATGAATCTACTAAGTTGTACATCTTGTCAAATTACACAAACAAGGAAAGGTTGAACTTGCTGCACTCAACAATCTTTGTAAGAAAGAAACTCATTCCGAGAACAGAACTAGCTTATTTCACACAGTATAGTGTTTGGCAATGAAGATGTTTGTTTTCTAAACAAACTACTTTAGAAATGAGGCAAATCTACTAAGTTGTACATCTTTTTAGATTACACAAACCAGGAAAGATTAAACTTGCTGAACTCAACCTTCTTCGTAGGAAAGCAATTCATTTCCAAGAAGAGAACTAGCTTATTTCTCACAGTACAGTTTTTGCAATGAAGATGTTTGTTTTCCAAACAAACTACTTTAAAAATGATGTGAATCTACTAAGTTGTACATCTTGTTAGATTACACAAACAAGGAAAGTTTGAACTTGCTACACTCAACAGTCTTGATAAGAAAACAACTGATTGATGAAACAGAACTAACTTATTTAACTGTACAGTGTTCGGCAATGAAGATGTTTGTTTTCTAACAAACTACTTTAGAAATGAATCGAATCTACTAAGTTGTACATCTTGTTAGATTAAACAAACTAGGAATGTTTGAACTTCGACACTCAACCTTCTTCATAGGAAAGCAACTGATTCCGAGAACCAAACTACCTTATTTCACAAAGTTCAGTGTTCAGAAATGAAGATGTTTGTTTTCTAAACAAACTACTTTAGAAAGGAGGAGAATCTACTAAGTTATACATCTTGTTAGATTACACAATCAAGGAAAGATTGAACTTGCTGCACTCATCGGTCTTCGTAGGAAACCAACTCATTCCAAGTAGAGAACTAGCTTATTTCACACTGTACAGTGTTCAGCAATGAAGATGTTTGTTTTCTAAACAAACTACTTTAGAAATGAGGCAAATCTACTAATTTGTACATCTTGTTAGATTACACAAAGAAGGAAAGTTTGAACTTTCTGCACTCAACCTTTTTGTAGGAGGAAAGCAACTGATTCTGAGAACAGAACTAGCTTATTTCACACAGTACAGTTTTAGGCAATGAAGATCTTTGTTTTCCAAACAAACTACTTTAAAAATGAGGGAATCTACTAAGTTATACACCTTGTTACATTACACAAACAAGGAAAGTTTGAACTTGCTACACTCAACAGTCTTGATAAGAAAGCAACTGATTCAGAGAACCGAACTAGCTTATTTCACACAGTACCAACGGCAATGATGATGTTTGTTTTCTAAACAAACTACTTTAGAAATGAATCGAATCTACTAAGTTGTATATCTTTTTAGATTACACAAACGGGGAAAGTTTGAACTTGCTGCACTAAACCTTCTTCAGTAGGAAAGCAACTGATTCCGAGAACCAAAATAGCTTATTTCACACAGTACAGTGTTAAGCAATGAAGATGTTTGTTTTCTAAACAAACTACTTTAAAAATGGGTGAATCTACTAAGTTGTACCTCTTGTTAAATTGCACAAAACAAGGAAAGGTTGAACTTTCTGCACTCAACAATCTTCGTAGGAAAGAAACTGGTTCCGAGAACCGAACTAGCTTATTTCACAAAGTACAGTGTTCGGCAATGAAGATGTTTGTTTTCTAAACAAACTATTTTAGAAATGAGGCAAATCTACTAAGTTGTACATCTTGTTAGACTACACAAAGAAGGAAAGATTAAACTTGCTGAACTCAACCCTCTTCGTAAGAAAGCAATTCATTCCGAGTAGAGAACTACCTTATTTCTCAGAGTACAGTGTTGGCAATGAAGATGTTTGTTTTCCAAACAAACTACTTAAAAAATGATGTGAATCTACTAAGTTGTACACTTTGTTAGATTACACAAACAAGGAAAGTTTCAACTTGCTACACTCAACAGTCTTGATAAGAAAACAACTGATTCCGAGAACCGAACTAACTACTAACTACCAACTACTAACTACTACTAACAAACTACTTTAGAAATGAATCGAATATACTAAGTAGTACAACTTGTTAGATTAAACAAACTAGGAATGTTTGAACTTCCGACACTCAACCTTCTTCGTAGGAAAGCAACTGATTCCGAGAACCGAACTACCTTATTTCACAAAGTTCAGTGTTCAGAAATGAAGATGTTTGTTTTCTAAACAAACTACTTTAGAAAGGAGGAGAATCTACTAAGTTATACCTCTTGTTAGATTACACAATCAAGGAAAGATTGAACTTGCTGCACTCATCGGTCTTCGTAGGAAACCAACTCATTCCAAGTAGAAAACTAGCTTATTTCACACTGTACAGTGTTCGGCAATGAAGATGTTTGTTTTCTAAATAAACTACTTTAGAAATGAGGCGAATCTACTATGTTGTACATCTTGTTATATTACACAAAGAAGGAATGTTTGAACTTGCTGCCCTCAACCTTCTTCGTAGGAAAGCAACTAATTCCGAGAACCGAACTAGCTTATTTCACACAGTATACTGTTCGGCAATGAAGATGTTTGTTTTCTAAACAAACTACTTTAGAAATATGGTGAATCTACTAAGTTGTACATCTTGTCAGATTACACAAACAAGGAAAGTTGGAACATGGTGCACTCAATCTTCTTCGTGTGAAAGCAACTGATCCCTAGAACTGAACTAGCTTATTTTACACATAACAGTGTTCAGAAATGAAGGTGTTTGTTTTCTAAACAAACTACTTTAGAAATGAGGTGAATCTACTAACTTGTACATCTTTTTACATTACATAAACAAGGAAAGTTTGAACTTGCTGCACTCCACCTTCTTCGTACGAAAGCAACTGATTACTAGAACCGAACAAGATTATTTCACACAGTACATTATTTGGCACTGAAGATGTTCATTTTCTAAACAAGATAGTTTAGAAATGAGGAGCAACTTGTAAGTTGTACATCTTGTTAGATTACACAAAAAACGAAAATTTGAATTTCTGCACTCAACCTTCTTCGTATGAAAGCAACTGATTCCTAGAACCGAACTATCTTATTTCACACAGTACAGTGTTCAGCAATAAAGATGTTTGTTTTCTAAACAAACTACTTTAGAAATGAGGCGAATCTACTAAGTTGTACATTTTGTCAAATTACACAAACAGGGAAAGAGGGAACATGCTGCAATCGACGTTCTTCTAGGAAAGCAAGTGATTCCTCAACCGTACTGGCTTGTTTCACACAATACAGTATATGGCAATGAAGATGTTTCTTTTCTAAACAAAGTAGTTTAGAAATGAAGTGAAACTTGTAAGTTGTACATCTTTTTAGATTACACTAACTAGGAATGTTTGAACTTGCTGCACTCAACCATCTTTGTAGAAAGTCAATTAATTCCTAGAACCAAACCAGCTTATTTCACAAAGTACAGTGTTCGGCAATGAAGATGTTCCTTTTCTAAACAAACTATTTTAGAAATGAGGCGAATCTACTAAGTTGTACATCTTCTAACATTACAGAAACAAGAAAAGTTTGAACTTCCTACACTCAACCTTCTTCATAGGAAAGCAACTGATTCCTACAAACGAACTAGCTTATTTCACACAGTACAGTATTTGGCAATGAAGATGTTTGTTTTCTAAACAAAGTAGTTTAGAAATGAAGTAAAACTTGTAAGTTGTACATCTTGTTAGATTACACAAACAAGGAAAATTTGAACTTGCTGCACTCAACCTTCTTCGTAGGAGGCAACTGATACCTAGAACCGAACTAGCTTATTTCACACAGTACAGTGTTCGACAATGACAATGTTTGTTTCCTAAACAAACTACTTTAGAAATGAGATGAAACTACTAAGTTGTACATCTTGTTAGATTACACAAACAAGGAAAGTTTGAACTTGCTGCACACAACCTTCTTCGCAGGAAAGCAACGTATTCCTAGAACCAAACTAGCTTATTTCACAGTACAGTGTTCGGGAATGAAGATGTTTCTTTTCTAAACAAACTACTTTAGAAATGAGGCGAATCTACTAATTTGTACAACTTGTTAGATTACACAAAGAAGGAAAGTTTGAACTTGCTGCACTCAACCTTCTTTAAAGGAGAGCAACTGATCCCTAGAACCGAACTAGCTTATTTTACACATTACAATGTTCGGCAATGAAGATGTTTGTTTTCTAAAGAAAGTAATGTAGAAATGAGGAGAATCTACTAAGTTGTACATCTTGTTAGATCACACAAACAAGGAACGTTTTAACTTGATGCACTCATCCTTCTTCGTAGGAAAGCAAATAATTTCTTGAATTTAAGCAACTTATTCACACAGTACAGTGTTTGGCAATGAACATGTTTGTTTTCTAAACAAACTACTTTAGAAATGAGGCTAATCTACTAAGTTGTACATCTTGTCAGAATACACAAACAAGGAAAGTTGGAATATGGTGCACCCAACCTTCTTCGTAGGAAAGTAAGTGATTCCTACAACCGAATTAGCTTATTTCACACAGTACAGTGTTCAGTAATGAAGATGTTTGTTTTCTAAACAAACTACTTTAGAAATGAGGCCAATCTACTAAGTTGTGAATCTTTTTAGATTACATTAACAAGGAAAGTTTGAACATGCTGCACTCAACCTTCTTCGTAGGAAAGCAACTGATTCGTAGTACCGAACTAGCTTGTTTCACAGAGTACAGTGTTCGGCAATGAAGATGTTTTCTAAAGAAACTACTTTAGAAATGAGGGGAATCTACTAAGTTGTACATCTTGGTAGATCACACAAACAAGGAAAGTTTGAACTTGTTGCACTCAACCTTCTTCGTGGGAAAGCAACTAATTCCTAGAACCGAACTAGCTTATTTCACACAGTACAGTGTTCGGCAATGAAGATGTTTGTTTTCTAAACAAACTACTTTGGAAATGAGGTGATCTCCTAAATTGTACATGTTGTTCGATTACACTAACTAAGATTGTTTGAACTTCCGTGCACTCAACCATCTTCACAGAAAAACAACTGATTCCTAGACTGAAGTAGCTTATTTCACAGAGTACAGTGTTTGGAAATGAAGATGTTTGTTTTCTAAACAAACTACTTTAGAAGTGAGGCGAATGTACTAAGTTGTACATCATTTTAGATTACATAAACAAGGAAAGTTTGAACATGCTGTACTCAACCTTCTTCGTAGGAAAGCAACTATTTCCTAGAACCAAACTATCTTATTTCACACATTACAGTGTTCAGCAATGAAGATATTTGTTTTCTAAACAAACTGCTTTAGAAATGAGGCGAAACTACTAAGTTGTACATCATTTTAGATTACCCATAGACGGAAAGTTTGAAGTTTTGAAGATGTTTGTTTTCTAAACAAACTACTTGCAGTTGATCATCTTTTAGATAGATTACATACAACCTTTTTTTGGTAGGAAAGCAAGTGATTCCTAGAACCGAAGTAGCTCATTTCACACAGTACAGTGTTCCACAAAGAAGATGTTTGTTTTCTAAACAAACTACTTTAGAAATGAGACGAGTCTAAGTTATACATCTTGTTAGATTACAAAAACAAGGAAAGTTTGAACTTTTGCACTAAACCTTCTTGGTAAGTAAGAACCTACTTATTCCTAGAACCAAATTAGCTTATTTCACACAGTACAGTGTTTCGCAATGAAGATGTTTGTTTTCTAAACAAACTACTTTAGGAGTGAGGCGAATCTACTAAGGTGTACATCTTTTTAGATTACATAAACAAGGAAAGTTTGAACTTGCTGTACTCAACCTTCTTCGTAGGAAAGCAACGGATTCCTATAATGCAACTAGCTTATTTCACACAATACAGTGTTCGGCTATGAAGATGTTTGTTTTCTAAACAAACTAGTTTAGTAATGAGGCCAATCTTCTAAGTTGATCATCTTTTTAGATTACATAAACAATGAAAGTTTGAACTTGCTGCACTCATCCATCTTCGGAGAAAAGCAACTGATTTCTGGAACCGAAATAGCTTATTTCACACAGTACAGTGTTTGGAATGAAGATGTTTGTTTTCTAAACAAAACACTTTAGAAGTGAGGCGATTCTAGTAATCTTGTGAGATTACACGAAGAAGGAAAGTTGGAACATGCTGCACTCAACCTTCTTGGTGGGAACGCAACTGATTCCGAGAACTGAACTGGCTTGTTTCACACAATACAGTATTTGGCAATGAAGATGTTTGTTTTCTAAACAAAGCAGTTTAGAAATGAAGCAGTACTTGTAAGTAGTACATCTTGTTTGATTACACAAACAAGGAAAGGTTGAACTTGCTGCACTCAACCTTCTTCGTAGGAAAGCAACTGATTCCTAGTTTCAAACTAGCTCATTTCACACATTACCGTGTTCGGTAATGAAGATGTTTGTTTTCTTTTTCCTTTTTTTTTTTTTTCGAGGTAGGGTTTCACTCTAGTCCAGGCTGACCTGGAATTAACTATGTAGTCTCAGGGTGGCCTCGAACTCTTGGCGATCCTACTACCTCTGCCTCCCGAGTGCTGGGATTAAAGGCGTGCACCACCACACCTGGCTCGATGATCTTTGTTTTCTAAGGAAACTACTTTAGATATGAGGCGAATCTACTAAGTTGTAAATGGTTTTAGATTACATTAACAAGGAAAGTTTAAACTTGCTGCACTCAACCATCTTTGTCGAAAGAAAACTGATTCCTTGAACCGAACTAGGTTACTTTACACATTACAGTGTTAGGCAATGAAGACGTTTGTTTTCTAAACAAACTACTTTAGAAATGAAGCGGATCTACCAAGTTTTTCATCTTATTACATTACACAAACAAGGAAAGTTTGAAGTTGCTGCAGTCAACCATCTTCGTCGAAAAGAAACTGATTCCTAGAACAGAACTAGCTTACTTCACACAGTACAGTGTTCCGCACTGAAGATGTTTATTTTCAAAATAAACTACTTTAGAAATGAAGCGAATGTATTAAGTTGGACATCCTGTACATTACACAAACAAGGAAAGTTTGAACTTGCTGCACTCAATCTTCTTGGTAGGAAAGTAGTTTAGAAATGATGCGAAACTTTTAATTTGTACATCTTGTTAGATTACAGAAACAAGGAAAGTGTGAACTTGCTGTACTCAACCTTCTTCGTAGGAAAGAAACTGATTCCTAGAAGCGGACTAGCTTATTTCACACAGTACAGTGTTCAGAAATGAAGATGTTTCTTTTCTAAACAACCTACTGTACAAATGAGGCCAATCTACTAAGTTGTACATCTTTTTAGTTAACATTAACAAGGAAAGTTTGATCTTGCTGCACTCAATCTTCTTTGTAGGAAAGAAACTGATGCCTAGAACCGAACTAGCTTATTTGACACAGTACAATGTTTGGCAATGAAGATGTTTGTTTTCTAAACAAACTACTTTAGAAATGAGTTGAATCGACTAACTTGTACATCTTGTTAGATTAGACAAACTAGGAAAGTTTGAACTTGCTGCACTCAACCTTCTTCGTAGGAAAGCAACTGATTCCTAGAACTGAACTAGCTTATTTCACACAGTACAATGTTCGGCAATGAAGATGTTTGTTTTCTCAACATACTACTTTACAAACGAGGCGAATCTACTAAGTTGTACATCTTTTTAGATTACATTAACAAGGAAAGTTTGAACTTACTGCACTCAAACATCTTCGTCAAAAGAAAGTGATTCCTATAACCAAACTAGCTTACTTCACACAGTACAGTGTTGGGCAATGAATATGTTCGTTTTCTAAACACAGTAGTTTTGAAATAAAGCGAAACTTGTAATTTATACATCTTGTTAGATTACACAAACAAGGATAGTTTGAACTTGCTATACTCAACATTCTTCGGAGGAAAGCAACTGATTCCTAGAACCTAACTAGCTTATTTCACAGAATACAGTGATCTGGAATGCAGATGTTTGTTTTCTAAACAACCTACTGTAGAAATGAGGCCAATCTACTAAGTTGTACATCTTTTTAGATTACATTAACAAGAAAAGTTTGAACTTGCTGAACTCAACCTTCTTCGTAGGAAAGGAAGTGATTCCTAGAACCGAACTAGCTTAGTTCACACAGTACACTGTTCTGTAATGAAGATGTTTGTTTTTTAAACAAACTACTTCAGAAATGAGGAGAATCTGCTAAGTCATATATCTTTTTAGATTACATTAACAAGGAAAGTTTGAACTTGCTGCACTCAACCATCTTCGTAGAAAAGAAACTGATTCCTAGAATTGAATTAACTTATTTCACAAAGTACAGTTTTCAGCAATGAAGATGTTTGTTTTCTAAACAAAGTTCTTTGGAAATGAAGCAAATCTACTAAGTTGTACATCCTGTTACATTACACAAACAAGGAAAATGTGAACTTGCTGCACTCCACCTTCTTCATAGGAAAGCAACTGATTCTTAGAACTGAACTAGCTTATTTCACATACTACAGGGTTCGGGAATGAAGATGTTTGCTCTAAACAAACTACTTTAGAAATGAGGTGAATCTACAAACTTGTACATCTGGTTAGTTACCCAAACTAGGAAAATTTGAACTTGCTGCACTCAACCTTCTTTGTAGGAAAGCATCTGATTCCTAGAACCGAAACAACTTATTTCACAAAGTACAGTATTTGGGATTGAAGGTGTTTGTTTTCTAAACAAGGTAGTTTTGAAATGAAGCGACACTTGTAAGTAGTATATCTTGTTAGATTACACAAACAAGGAAAATTTGAACTTGTGGCACTCAACCTGCTTCATAGGAAAGCAAGTGATTCCTAGAACCGAACTAGCTTATTTCACACAGTACAATGTTCGGCAATGAAGATGTTTGTTTTCTCAACAAACTACTTTACAAATGAGCCAAATCTACTAGGTTGTACATCTTTTTAGATTACATTAACAAGGAAAGTTTGAACTTGCTGAACTCAACCATCTTCGTCGAAAAGAAACTAACTCCTGGAACCGAACTAGCTTACTTCACACAGTACAGCGTTGGGCAATGAATATGTTTGTTTTCTAAACAAAGTAGTTTTGAAATAAAGCAAAACTTGTAATTTATACAACTTGTTACATTACACAAACAAGGAGAGTTTGAACTTGCTATACTCCACCTTCTTCGAAGGAAAGCAACTGATTCCTAGAACCGAACTAGCTTATTTCACACAATACAGTGTTCGGGAATGAAGATGTTTGTTTTCTAAACAACCTACTTTAGAAATGAAGCCAATCTACTAAGTTGTACATCTTTTTAGATTACATTAACAAGAAAAGTTTGAACTTGCTGAACTCAACCTTCTTGGTAGGAAAGGAAGTGATTTCTCGAACTGAACTGGCTTATTTCACAGAGTACAGTGTTCTGTAATGAAGATGTTTGTTTTCTAAACAAACTACTTTAGAAATGAGGCGAATCTGCTAAGTGGTACATCTTTTTAGATTACATTAACAAGGAAAGTTTGAACTTGCTGCACTCAACCATCTTCGTCGAAAAGAAAGTGATTCCGAGAACCGAACTAGCTTACTTCACACAGTACAGTGTTGGGCAATGAATATGTTTGTTTTCTAAAGAAACTACTTTAGAAATGAGGCGAATCTACTAACTTGTACATTTGGTTAGATTACACAAACTAGGAAAGTTTGAACTTTCTGCACTCAACCTTCTTCGTAGGAAAGCAACTGATTCCTATAACCGAACTAGCTTATTTCACACAGTACAACATTCGGCAATGAAGATGTTCATTTTCTCATCAAACTCCTTTACAAATGAGGCAAATCCACTAAGTTGTACATCTTTTTAGATTACATTAACAAGAAATGTTTGAATTTGCTGCACTCAACCATCTTTGTCGAAAAGAAAGTGATTCCGAGAACCGAACTAGCTTACTTCACACAGTACAGTGTTGGGCAATGAATATGTTTGTTTTCTAAACAAAGCAGTTTAGAAATGAAGTGAAACTTCTAATTTGTACATCTTGTTTGATTACATAAACAGGAAACTGTGAACTTGCTGTACTCAACCGTCTTCGTAGGAAAGCAAATGATTCCAAGAACCGAACTAGCTTATTTCACACAGTACAGTGTTCAGGAATGAAGATGTTTGTTTTCTGAACAACCTACTGTAGAAATGACGGCAATCTACTAAGTTGTACATCTTTTTAGATTACATTAACAAGGAAAGTTTGATCTTGCTGCACTCAACCATCTTCGTAGGAAAACAACTGAATCCTAGAACCGAATTAGCTTATTTCACACAGTACAGTGTTCGGCACTGAAGATATTTCTTTTCTAAACAAACTACTTTAGAAATGAAGCGAATCTACTAAGTTGTACATCCTGTTACATTAAACAATCAAAGAAAGTTTGAACTTGCTGCAGTCCACCTTCTTCGTAGGAAAGCAACTGATTCCTAGAACCGAAACAACTTATTTCACACAATGCAGTATTTCGGATTGAAGGTGTTTGTTTTCTAACCAAGGTAGTTTAGAAATGAAGCGAAACTTGTAAGTAGTGCATCTTGTTACATTACACAAACAAGGAAAGTTTGAACTTGCTGCACTCAACCATCTTCGTAGGAAAGCAACTGATTCCTAGAACCGAACTAGCTTATTTCACACAGTACAGTGTTCAGGAATGAAGATGTTTGTTTTCTAAACAAACTACTTTAGAAATCAGGCGAATCTACTAACTTGTACATCTTGTTAGATTACACAAACTAGGAAAGTTTGACCTTGCTGCACTCGACCTTCTTTGTTAGAAAGCAACTGATTCCTAGAATCAAACTAGCTTATTTCACACAATACAGTATTTGGGATTGAAGGTGTTTGTTTTCTCAACAAGGTAGTTTAGAAATGAAGCGAAATTTGTAAGTAGTACATCTTGTTAGATTACACAAACAAGGAAAGTGTGAACTTCCTGCACACAACCTTCTTCTTAAGAAAGCAACTGATTCCTAGAATCAAACTAGCTTATTTGACACAATACAATGTTCGACACTGAAGATGTTTGTTTTCTGAACAAACTACTTTAGAAATGAAGCAAATCTACTAACGTCTACATCCTGTTACATTACACAAAAAAGGAAAGATTGAACTTGCTGCACTCAACCTTCTTTGTAGGAAAGCAACGGATTCCTAGATTTGAACTAGCTTATTTCACGCAGTACAGTGTTCATCACTGAAGATGTCTGTTTTCTAAACAAAGTAGTTTAGAAATGAAGCGAAACTCGTAATTTGTAAATTGTGTTAGATTACAGAAACAAGGAAAGTGTGAACTTGTTGTACTCAACCTTCTTCATAGCAGAGCAAGTGATTCCTAGAACCGAACTAGCTTATTTCACATAGTACCGTGTTTGGGAATGAAGATGTTTGTTTTCTAAACAAACAACGTTAGAAATGAGGCGAGTCTACTAAGTTGTACATCTTTTTAGATTACATTAACAAGGAACGTTTGAACTTGCTGCACTCAACCATCTTGGTAGAGAAGAAAATGATTCCTAGAACCGAACTAACTTATTTCACCCAGTACAGTGTTTGGCAATGAAGATGTTTGTTTTCTAAACAAAGTAGTTTAGAAATGAAACAAAATTTGTAATTTCTGCATCTTGTTAGATTACAGAAACAAGGAAAGTGTGAACTTGCTGTAATCAACCTTCTTTGTTTTGGAGGAAAGCAACTGATTCCTAGAACGGAACTAGCTTATTTCACACAGTACAGTGTTCAGCAATGAAGATGTTTGTTTCTAAAAACTACTTTAGAAATGAGTCGAATCTACTAACTTGTACATCTTGTTAGATTATACAAACTAGGAGATTTTGAAGCTGCTGTACTCAACCTTCTTGGAAAAAGGACAGCTTCTGATTCCTAGAACCGAAACAACTTATTTCACACAGTACAGTATTTGGGATTGAAGGTGTTTGTTTTCTAAAACAGGTAGTTTAGAAATGAAGACTTGAAACTTAAAAAGTTGTACATCTTGTTACATTACACAAACAAGGAAAGTTTGAACTTGCTGCACTCACCCTTATTCATAAGAAAGGAACTGATTACTAGAACCAAATTAGCTTATTTCACACAGTCCAGTGTTCGGCTCTGAATATGTTTGTGTCTAAACAAACTACTTTAGAAATGAACACAATCTACTAAGTTGTACATTCTGTTACATTACACAAACAAGGAAAGTTTGAACGTGCTGCACTCAAAATTCTTTCCTAGGATAGCAACTGATTCCTAGAACCGAACTAGCTTATTTCACACAGTTCAGTGTTTGAACTGAAGATGTTTGTTTCCTAAACAAACTACTTTAGAAAAAAAGCGAATGTACTAAGTTGTACATCCTGTTACATTACACAAAGAAAGAAAGTTTGAACTTGCTGCACTCAACACTCAACGTTATTCTTGGGGGCCAAGAGCTAAATATAGGAACGAAACTGATTCCTAGAACCGTTTTACTAGCTTATTTTTCACAGTACAGTGTTCAGCAATGAAGATGTTTGTTTTCTAAACAACCTGCTGTAGAAATGAGGCCAATCTAGTAAGTTGTACATCTTTTTAGATTACATTAACAAGGAAAATTTGAACTTCCTGCACTCAACCTTCTTTTGCTGCCTTTAGGGAAGCAAGTGATTCCTAGAACCAAACTGGCTTATTTCACAAAAGTACTGTTGTTCAGTAATGAAGATGTTTGTTTTCTAAACAAACTACTTTAGAAATGAGGCAAATCTACTAACCTGTACATCTTGTTATATTACACAAACTAGGAAAGTTTGAACTTCCTGAACTCAACCTTCTTCGTAGGAAAGCAACTGATTACCAGAACCAAAACAACTTATTTCACACACTACAGTATTTGGGATTGAAGGTGTTTGTTTTCTAAACAAGGTAGTTTAGAATTTAAAAGAAACTTTGAAGTTGTACATCTTGTTAGATTACACAAACAAGGAAAGTTTGAACTTGCTGCACTCAACCTTCTTCATAGGAATGCAAGTGATTCCTAGAACCGAACTAGCTTATTTCACACAGTACAGCGTTCAGGAATGAAGATGTTTGTTTTCTCAACAAACTACTTTACAAATGAGGCGAATCTACTAACTTGCACATCTTGTTAGATTACACAAACTAGGAAAGCTGGAAATTGCTGCACTCAACCTTCTTCGTAGGAAAGCATATGATTCCTAGAACCGAATTAGCTTATTTCACACAGTACATTGTTCGGCAATGAAGATGTTTGTTTTCTCAACAAACTGCTTTACAAATGAGGCGAATCTACTAAGTTGTCGATTTTTTACATTACATTAACAAGGAAAGTTTGAACTTGCTGCACTCAACCATCTTTGTCGAAAAGAAACTCATTCCTAGAACTGAACTAGCTTACTTAACACAGTACAGTATTGGGAAATGAATATGTTTGTTTTCTAAACAAAGTAGTTTAGAAATGAAGCGTAACTTGTAGTTTGTACATCTTGTTAGATTACAGAAACAAGGAAAATGTGAACTTGCTGTACTCAACCTTCTTTGTAGAAAAGCAAATGATTCCGAGAACCAAACTAGCTTATTTCACACACTACAGTGTTTGCAAATGAAGATGTTTGTTTATTAAACAGCCTACTTTAAAAATGACATGAATCTACTAAGTTGTACATCTTTTTAGATTACATTAACAAGGAAAGTTTTAACTTGCTGCACTCAACAATCTTCGTTGAAAAGAAACTGATTCCTAGAACCGAATTAACTTATTTCACACAGTACAGTGTTTGGCAATGAAGATGTTTGTTTTCTAAACAAACTACTTTAGAAATGAGGCAAATCTACTAACTTGTACATATTGTTAGATTGCACAAACTAGGAAAGTTTGAAGTTGCTGTACTCAACCTTCTTCGTAGGAAAGCTTCTGATTCCTAGAACCGAAACAACTTATTTCACACAGTACAGTATTTGGGATTGACGGTGTTTGTTTTCTAAACAAGGTAGTTTAGAAATGAAGCGAAACTTGAAAGTTGTACATCTTGTTACATTACACAAACAAGGAAAGTTTGAACTTGCTGCACTTACCCTTCTTCATAGGAAAACAACTGATTCCTAAAACCAAACTAGCTTATTTCACATAGTGCAGTGTTCAGTAATGAAGATGCTTGTGTCTAAACAAACTACTTCAGAAATGAACCTCATCTACTAAGTTGCACATCCTGTTACATTCCACAAAGAAGGAAAGTTTGAACTTGCTGCACTCAAACTTCTTCGTAGGAAAGCAACTGATTCCTAGAACCGAACTAGCTAATTTCACACAGTACAGTGTTCGGCTCTGAAGATGTTTGTTTTCTAAACAAACTACTTTACAATTGAACCGAATCTACTAAGTTGTACATCCTGTTACATTACACAAAGAAGGAAAGTTTGAAGTTGCTGCACTCAACCTTCTTCGTAGGAAAGCCACTGATTCCTAGAACCAAACTAGCTTATTTCACACAGTACAGTGTTCAGCAATGAAGATGTTTATTTCCTAAACAACCTACTGTAGAAATGAGGCCAATCTACTAAGTTGTACATCTTTGCAGATTACATTAACAAGGAAAGTTTGAACTTGCTGCACTCAACCTTCTTTGTAGGAAAGCAAGTGATTCCCAGAACCGAACTAGCTTATTTCACATAGTACCATGTTCGGTAATGAAGATGTTTGTTTTCTAAACAAACTACTTTAGAAATGAGGCGAATCTACTAACTTTTACATCTTGTTAGATTACACAAACTAGGAAAGTTTGAACTTGCTGCACTCAACCTTCTTTGTAGGAAAGCAACTGATTCCTAGCACCAAAGCAACTTATTTCACACAGTACAGTATTTGGGATTGAAGTTGTTTGTTTTCTAAACAAGGTACTTTAGAAATGAAGCAAAACTTGTAAGTCGTACATCTTGTTAGATTACACAAACAGGGAAAGTTTGAACTTGCTACACTCAAACTTCTTCGTAGGAAAGCAACTGATTCCTAGAACCAAACTAGCTTATGTCACACAGTGCAGTGTTCGGCAATGAAGATGTTTGTTTTCTCCACAAACTACTTTACAAATGAGCCGAATCTACTAACTTGCATATCTTGTTAGATTACACAAACTAGGAAAGTTTGAACTTGCTGCACTCAACCTTCTTCGTAGGAAAGCAAATGATTCCTAGAACTGAACTAGCTTATTTTACGCAGTACAGTGTTCGGCAATGAAATGTTTGTTTTCTAAACAAACTACTTTAGAAATGAAGCGAATCTACTAAGTTGTACATCTTGTTAGATTACGCTAACAAGGAAACTTTGAACTTTCTGCACTCAACCTTCTTTGCAGGAAAGCAACTGATTCCTAGAACCAAACCAGCTCATTTCACACAGTAAAGTGTTCGGGAATTAACATGTATGTTTTCTAAACAGAATACTTTAGAAACGAGGCAAATCTACAAAATTGTACATTTTGTTAGATTATATAAACAAAGAATGTTTGAACTTGCTGCACTCAACCTTCTTCATAGGAAAGCAACTGATTCCTAGAACCGAACTAGCTTATTTCACACAGTACAGTGTTCGGCAATGAAGATGTTTGTTTTCTAAACAAAGTAGTTTAGAAATGAAGCGAAACTTGTATGTTGTACATCTTCTTAGATTACACAAACAAGGAATGTTTGAACTGGCTGCACTCAACCTTCTTTGCAGGAAAGCAACTGGTTCCAAGAACCGAATTAGCTCATTTCACAAAGTGTAGTGTTTGTCACTGAAGATGTTTGTTTTCTAAACAATCTACTTTATAAAGGAGGCGACTCTACCAAACTGTACATCTTTTTAGATTACACAAACAGGGAAAATTTGAACTTGGTGCACTCAACCTTCTTCGTAGGAAAGCTACTGATTCCTAGACCCGAACTAGCTTATTTCACTCAGTACAGTGTTTGGCAATGAAGATGTTTTTTTTCTCAACAAACTACTTAAGAAATGAGGCAAATCTACTAAGTTGTATATATTTTTAGATAACATTAACAAGGAACGTTTGAACTTGTGCACTCAACCATCTTCGTGGAATAGAAACTGATTCCTACAACTGAACTGTCTTATTTCACAGATTACAGAGTCCGGCAATGAACATGTTTGTTTTCTACACAAAGTAGTTTAGAATTTGAAAGAAACTTTGAAGTTGTGCATCTTGTTAGATTACACAAACAAGGAAAGTTTGAACTTGCTGCACTCAACCTTCTTTGTCAGAAAGCAACTGATTCCTAGATTCAAACTAGTTTATTTTAAACAATAAAGTTTTCGGTATTGAAGACGTTTCTTTTCTTAGCAAACTACTTTAGAAATGAGGCGAATCTACTAAGTTGTACATCTTTTTAGATTACATTAACAAGGGAAGTTTAAACTTACTACACTCAACCTTCTTCGTAGGAAAGCAATTGATTCCTAGAACCGAACTAGCTTATTTCACTCAGTATGGTGTTCAGCAATGAAGATGTTTGTTTTCTCAACAAACTACTATACAAATGAGTCGAATCTACTAACTTGCACTTCTTGTTAGATTACACAAAGAAGGAAAGTTTGACCTTGCTGCACTCAACCTTCTTTGTAGGAAAGCAACTGATTCCTAGAACCGAACTAGCTTATTTCAGACAGTACACTGTTCAGCACTGAAGATTTTGTTTTCTAAACAAACTACTTTAGAAATGAAGCTAATCTACTAAATTGTACATCCTGTTACATTACACAAACAAGGAAAGTTTGAACTGGCTGCACTCAACCTTCTTTGTAGGAAAGAAACTGATTCCTAGAAACGAAAGAACTTATTTCACACAGTATAGTATTCGGCAATGAAGATGTTAGTTTTTTAAACAACCTAGTGTAGAAATGAGGCCAATCTACTAAGTTGTATATCTTTTTAGATTACATTAACAAGGAAAGTTTGATCGTGTTGCACTCAACCTTCTTCTTAGGAAAGCAACTGATTCCTAGAACCGAACTAGCTTATTTCACACAGTACAGTGTTCGGCACTGAAGATGTTTCTTTTCTGAACAAACTACTTTAGAAATGAAGCGAATCTACTAATTTGTACATCCTGTTACATTACACCAACAAGGAAAGTTTGAACTTGCTGCACTCAACCTTCTTAGTAGGAAAGCAACTAATTCCTAGATCCGAACTAGCTTATTTCACACAGTACAGTGTTCAGCACTGAAGATGTTTGTTTTCTAAACAAACTAATTTAGAAATGATGTGAATCTACTAAGTTTTCCATCCTGTTACATTACACAAACAAGGAAAGTTTGAACTTGCTGCACTCAACCTTCTTCATAGGAAAGCAACTGATTCCTAGAACTGAACTACCTTATTTCACACAGTACAGTGTTCGGCACTGAAGATGTTTCTTTTCTAAACAAACTACTTTAGAAATGAAGCGAATCTACTAAGTTGTACATCCTGTTACATTACACAAACAAGGAAAGTTTGAACTTGCTGCACTCAACCTTCTTCCTAGGAAAGCAACTGATTCCTAGATCCGAACTAGCTTATTTAACACAGTACAGTGTTCGGCACTGAAGATGTTTCGTTCCTACACAAACTACTTTAGAAATGAAGTGAATCTACTAAGTTTTCCATCCTGTTACAATACACAAACAAGGAAAGTTTAAACTTGCTGCACTCAACCTTCTTCCTAGGAAAGCAACTGTTTCCTAGAACCAAACTAGCTTATTTCACACAGTACAGTGTTCAGCAATCAAGATGTTTGTTTACTAAAGAAAATACGTTAGAAATGAGGTGAATCTACTAAGTTGTACATCTTTTTAGATTACATAAAGAAAGAAAGGTTGAACTTGCTGCACTCAACCATCTTCGTAGAAAAGTAACTGATTCCTAGAACCGAGCTATCTTATTTCACACAGTGCAGTGTTCGTCAATGAAGATGTATCAACAATCTATAGATCATCCAATCAGAAAATTAATAGAGAAGTAAGAGAGCTCAACAACACCATAGAGCAACTAGACCTAACGTATGAATAGAGAACATTCCACGCAAAATCTACAGATTACACATTCTTCTCAGTAGCACATGGAACCTTCTCTAAAATAGATCATTTACTGGGCTTCAAAGCCTGCCTCCATATTTCCAAGAAAATTGATGTAATCTCCTGCATGATATCAGACCACAATGCTGAAATGCTAGAAATTAGCAACAAAACGTACACCAGGAATCCCTCTACCTCCTTGAAATTGAACTTTACACTTTTAAACAATAAATGGGTTGTGGATGAAATAAAGAATGAAATTGCAAAATTTCTAGAACTCAATGACAATGGGAACACATCATACCAAAACTTGTGGGACACAATGAAGGTAGTCCTTAGGGGAAAAATCATAGCACTAAATGCCATCATAAGAAAAATAGAAAGATCCCAAATCAATAACCTGACCATTCACCTAAAGGCATTGGAAAGGCTAGAAGAAGCCATCCCAAAAAGCTCCAGACAGAAAGAAATAATTAAAATCTGAGCAGAAATTAATGAATTGGAAACTAAGAGGACAATTAAGAAAATTGACGAAACAAAGAGCTGGTTCTTCGAAAAAATTAACAAGATTGATACACCCCTGGCCAATTTGATCAAGTGGAAAAAAGAAACACTTCAAATCAACAAAATTAGAAATGAAAAGGGAGATCTCACAACAGACATGAGCGAAATAGGAAGAGTTATTAGGACTTATTTCAAAAACCTCTACTCCATAAAACAGGAAAATATGGAGGAAATGGATGAATTCCTAGACACATACCACCTACCAAAGCTAAGCCCAGAGCAGATTAATTTCCTAAACAAACCAATCACACCCTTTGAGATAGAAGAGGTAATCAAATACCTCCCCAAAAAGAAGAGTCCAGGACCAGATGGTTTCTCAGCAGAATTCTACCAAACCTTCATGGAAGAACTGAAACCAATTCTTCTCAAACTGTGCCACACAATAGGAGAACAGGGAGAGATCCCTAACTCCTTTTATGAAGCTAGTATCACCCTAATCCCAAAACCAGGCAGGCATGCCACAAGAAAGGAAAATTATAGGCCCATTTCTCTGATGAACATAGACTCAAAGATCCTGAACAAAATTCTTGCAAAGCGAATTCAACAGTACATCAAAAGCATTATCCACCTTGATCAAGTAGGCTTCATCCCTGGAATGCAGGGGTGGTTCAACATACGGAAATCTGTCAATGTAATACACCACATAAACAAGCTGAAACACAAAAACCACATGATCATTTCGATAGATGCAGAAAAGGCCTTTGACAAAATACAACATCACTTCATGATCAAAACATTGGAGAGAATAGGTATGGACGGCCCATATCTCAACATAATAAAGGCTATATATAAAGCACCTAAAGCCCAAGTAATTCTTAATGGAGAGAGACTGAAGGAATTCCCATTGAGGTCAGGAACAAGGCAGGGGTGTCCACTCTCACTTCTGCTCTTCAACATAGTGCTAGAAGTATTAGCTTAAGGAATAAGACAGGAGAAAATTGACGGAGACAGGAGAAAGAAATCAAAGGGATACAAATTGGAAAGGAAGAAGTTAAGTTAGCCCTATTTGCAGATGACATGATTCTATACAAATGTGATCCGAGAACTTCCACCCCAAAACTCTTAAAGGTGATTAGCACCTTCAGCAAAGTAGCAGGATACAAAATCAATGCACAGAAATCAGTACCCTTTTTGTATGCAAAGGACAAAGAGACAGAAAAAGGAATAACTAACATCGTCCCATTTTCAATTGCAACAAAGAAAATAAAATACCTTGGAATAACATTAACTAAGGAAGTGAAAGACCTATACAATGAAAACATAAAACTCTCAAAAAAGAAATTGAGGAGGTCCTACAAAAAATGGAAAGACCTCCCATGCTCCTGGATTGGTAGAATTAGCATTGTGAAAATGGCAATTTTACCAAAAGCACTTTATAGATTCAATGCAATGCCGGTAAAAATCCCAACTTCCTTCTTCAATGAGATAGAAAAAAACTATCTCAAAATTCATATGGAAAGGCAGAAGGCCTCGGATATCCAAGCTTATCCTCAGCAAAAGAAACACCTCTGGAGGCATCACCATACCTGATCTAAAGCTATACTACAAAGCCATTGTAATAAAAACAACATGGCACTGGCATAAAAACAGGAATATAGACCAATGGAACAGAATTGAAGACGCAGACTTTGGGTCAAGAAACTACAGCTACTTGATATTTGACAAAGGCCCTACCAATGCAGAATGTAGAAATGATAGCATCTTCAACAAATGGTGTTGGACAAACTGGACAGCCACATGTAGGAAAATGAAACTTGACCCACACATCTCTCCATGCACAAAAATTAAGTCCAAATGGATAAAAGACCTTAATATAAAACCAGAAACTCTGCATCTACTGGAAGAAAAATAGGAGGAACCTTCCGCGATATAGGAGTGGGAAAAGATTTCCTGAACAAAACCCCAGCAGCTCAGGAAATTAAACAATCACTCAACCATTGGGATCTCATGAAGCTGAAAAGCTTTTTCACTGACAAAAATATTATAACCAAAGCCAGCAGAATACCCACAGAATGGGAGAAAATTTTCACCAGCTATACAACTGACAAAGGCCTAATTTCTAGAATCTACAAAGAACTCCAAAACCTAAACAATAAATCACCAAACAACCCACTCACAAAGTGGGGCAGAAAACTGCACAGGGAGTTCTCAGAGGAAGAAATACAAATAGCAAACACACATTTAAGAAAATGTTCAACATCCCAAATCATCAGGGAAATGCAAATTAAAACAACTATGAGATTCCACCTTACCCCAATTAGGATGGCTAACATTAAAAAAAAAAACAATGAAAACAAATGCTGGCCAGGCTGTGGAGAAATAGGAACAAGTCTTCACTGTTGGAGGGAATGTAAAATGGTTCAACCACTATGGACAGCTATATGGAGATTATTGAAAAGGATGACCATAGACCTACCAATGGATCCAGTTATTCCCTTATTGGGCATTTACCCTAAAGGCCCCAAGCCTAAGACCAGAGACATTTGCTCAACCATGTTTATAGCTGCTCAATTCATAATAGCAAAGAGCTGGAATCAACCCAGGTGTCCATCACTAGATGAATGGATAACAAAGATGTGGTATATCTATACTATGGAATTCTACGTAGCAGTAAGGAAAGATGAAATAAGGAAATTTGAAAAAAAATGGTCAAACATGGAAGAGATCATCCTCAGTGAGCTCACCCAAGCACAAAAAGATAATCGTCGCATGGTCTCATTTATCTGTCGCCCCTAACCGGATTCCACATGACATGCGGCCAAACCTAATAAACACTCTGAGGATGAGACAAGAAGGAGGGTGGGATGGAGGGAGGGTAAAGGTGGGAGGGAATGAGAGGGTGGGAGGGAGGACAAGGGGGGATACAAATTGGCACCCAAAGGAAAAAAATACTACAAAACCCTTTACTCTGAACAACAGGCTAAAACAGTGATCCTTCAGCAGGCCTACAGAGGGAATACTCGAACCACAGGAACCTGGAGAGAACATGATGAAGGCCAACTTTAATCTTGTCCTGCTTGTCTTTCTCTTCTCTCTCTCTCTCTCTCTCTCTCTCTCTCTCTCTCTCTCTCTCTCTCTCCCTCTCCTCTGTATACTCACTTTCTCTTTTACATCAGGGAAATGCAAATTAAAACCACTTTGAGATTCCATATCACTCCTGTCAGAATGGCTGCCATCAAGAAAACAAATGACAATAAGTGTTGGCGTGGATGCGGAAAAACAGGAACAGTTCTACACTGTTGGTGGGAATGTAAGCTGGTCCAGCCACTGTGGAAATCAGTGTGGAGGTTCTTGAGACAGCTAGAAATAGATTTACCATATGATCCAGCTATAGCACTCCTAGGCATATATCCAGAGGACTCTTCTCACTACCTTAGAGATACTTGCAAAACCATGTTTATTGCTGCTCTATTCACAATAGCTAGGAAATGGAAGCAGCCTAGATGTCCCTCCACAGATGAGTGGATAATAAAGATGTAGTACATTTACACAATGGAGTTCTATTCAGCAGTTAAGAAAAATGAAATTATGAAATTTGCAGGGAAATGGGTGGATTTGGAAAGGATTATACTTAGTGAGGTAACCCAGGCTCAGAAAGCCAATCGTCACATGTTCTCTCTCATATGTGGATCCTAGCTACCAATGTATAGACTTGTGTATGAACTAGAACCAAAAATAGGTATCAGAAACCAGTAAGCGGGTAAAAGGCTATAAGGGAGGGAAGAAAGGGAAGGACTTAAGTGTATGGTAATACACACATGTAAGTAGAAGAACTGAGTACAGGGAGGTTAATGGCCTAAGCGAGGCCATGGGAAGAGAATGCATACAAAAAGGGCAGGGGGAGGGACAATCTAAACTCAAGAAATTATCAATAAGACATATGTAAAATTACTTTTTTGAATAAGGGCACGTCTAGAAGATGTAGACTGTTACTAGAAAATTTTCAGTACCTGGGATGGAATACCTTCCAGTGAGATGTTGGCCAAGGAGGTCCCAGTAGCCTCCAAAACATTAAGGCTTTTGCCAAAGCCCTTGGTTTCCCTAGAGAAATAGATAGTAAGACCCTATTGCTGAAGACATCTCATGCTTGAGAGGCAAGGACACTGAGAAAGCAAGCTGGTGCGGAGCAGAAAACCTTCTTCCTGTAGACCAGCCAACTGAAAGCTAGAAAAAGCTGCACTGCATGCAGCGTATGGGAGACAGAAGCCATCAACAGTGAAAATAGTGGATGCTGAATATTCAAGCTTGGCCAGACAGGCCCAATGACTGAACGGGTGCAATAGTGGCGTGTCTACTCTTGGGGTAACCAACTACTCCATAATTGGACTGAAGGCCCTCTCTACGGGAGGGAATACATACCCGGTACTGAAAAACCTAAGTAAAAGTCTATGGTAGGTGAGGTCATGAGCCTTGGGGGTATAAGCCTGCTCATGTCTGACTAAATGTATATATTATTCCCACCAAGCTGCCCTGGGGACACTACACTAAATGTTCATGTCCACATATTAACGCTACTCTCACTTCTGGCTAGAGAAGCTTCTCTTTTCAGATGGTGATGACCACTGGGATGACACAAAAGGCAACACAGTGCTGAGAAGAAGGGATGGAGGAGTGCCTAGCACTGAAACACCTCTGTCACATCCTCCAGTGGCTCAGGGACCATTGCGAAAGAGGGGGCGGATAGAATGGAAGAGCCAAAGGAAGGATATGACCTCCTACTATGCAGCTTCCCAGACAGAAATTGGCCTCGATATCCATGATCTTGCAGTGCCTAGCAATACCTTTGCAAGACCCTCAAAATGGAAGAGAAAGATGATGTCATCAAATTAGGAGAGAGACTAATGGAGAAAGGGAGGGGATATGATGGAGACCGGAGTTCTGTAGTGCAATGGGTAAGGGGAGGGAAATATCAGGTGGGTTTTTTTTGGTATGTAAGGTTAAAAGTCAATAAAAATAATTTTAAAAAAAAGATAATCATCGCATGGTCTCATTTATCTGTCGCCCCTAACTGGATTCCACGTGACATGCGGCCAAACCTAATAAACACTCTGAGGATGAGACAAGAAGGAGGGTGGGATGGAGGGAGGGTAAAGGTAGGAGGGAATGAGAGGGTGGGAGGGAGGACAAGGGGGGGATACAAATTGGCACCCAAAGGAAAAAAATACTACAAAACCCTTTACTCTGAACAACAGGCTAAAACAGTGATCCTTCAGCAGGCCTATAGAGGGAATACTCCAACCACAGGAACCTGAAGAGAACATGATGAAGGCCAACTTTAATCTTGTCCTGCTTCTCTTTCTCTTCTCTCTCTCCCTCTCTCTCTCTCTCTCTCTCTCTCTCTCTCTCTCTCTCTCTCTCTCCCTCTCCTCTGTATACTCACTTTCTCTTTTACATTATCTATCTTTTTCCTCCCTCACCTTCCTAGGTGCAGACTTATAACTCCCAGTGCCAGCAGGGGGTTAACTTCCACAATGAACTGTTGATCTGAAATACCTACAAGGTTTCCCCAAAAAGACAGACTTTTGTCAGAGTACTTGGTGACCCACCAAAGGTTAATGGTAATACCCTACTGTCGAAGACAGCACACGTGTGTGAGACCAAACACAGAGAGACCTGGCCAGAATCTGGAAGAAGGTCAGTCCCCAGACAGTTAGCTAGTCTAGTACCAGAGGGTGCTACGAGCAACTGGGGGAAAATGTCTGACATTGGTCCAAACAACTTGCAGTCTAAGATACCCAGCAGGAAACAATCTGACGTAATGCTCATACAAGTGCAGTAGTGGCAATCAGCCATGGTGGGTAACCAACTGCTCTTGATTTGGCTAATAAATCCACTCAGTGGAATGGAACTCATTGCTGGAACTGGAAAATAAGTCAAAGCCATGTACAAAAAAATGAGCTCAGTTTCCAAGATCTAGATGCCACCAAATGTGGGCTAGAAGAGAGCCAATGCATATAAAATTCCTTCCAAAACATATATGGTTATCCCTTCTATTTAGTACTAACTTCTCTCTCCATTGGAGAATTTGCTTATCTTTTTTCAGGTGGACAATGAACCTGAAGGAAGGATCAGCTAACCACACCTCACCAGCTGAAATCATACAACAACGCAGGGGAAGGGCAAGAATACAACGTTCAAGGCGATCACAACACCAGAAAAAGGCTGAAGGAGATAAACACAGAGAACATCCAACTCCAACTAAGCCAGATATCCAGAGACACAGAGGTTCCCAAAACCTCATCAAGGAAGCAGAACTAAAATGACCCCTATGTGGCTCAGGGAAACTCGTGGAAGAGGGGTTGGAAAGATTGTCAGAGTCACAAGTTGGGGCATTATGCACAGAGACTGGGGCCTATCCACCAGAACTCTTGAGTAAACTCACAATGAATGACCCACATTCCCCATTGATGAGGGTCCCTTTGAAAGTGGGAGGACGGGGAGGAGGACAATGGAACCAATGTTATAAATGCAAAATCAGAATAATATAAATTATATATATGCCTGTTTATAACAGATCAAACATAGATTGTCTGTTTTCACATGTTTCACACTAATAGAATGTTTATCACTACTAATACCTATTTATGTCTCTTCACTAAAAAAAGGTTCTATTAAATAGCCTATAAAAATTTGACATTAGAGGGCTGAAGAGAAAACTTAGTGGTTAATGCACTTGCCTGGAAAGCCTAATGACCCAGGTTTGGATTCTCCAGGTCCCAAGTAAGCAAGATGCACATGGTGAGGCATGTGTCTGGAATTCAGTTGCACTTGCAGAGGCCTAGGTGTTCCCATTCTCTCAGCTACATCTTCTGTCTCTAAAAAAGAAATAAATATTTTTAAAAACACTAAAAAAAAGAAAAAGAAATGAAGAGAATCTACTAAGTTGTACATCTTGTTACATTAAACAAACAAGGAAAGTTTGAACTTGCAGCACTCAACCTTCTTCGTGGGAAAGCAACTGATTCCTATAACTCAACTAGCTTATTTCACAGAGTACAGTGTTTGGTGATGAAGATGTTTGCTTTCTAAGCAAACTACTTTAGAAATGAGGCAAATCTACTAAGTTGTATATCTTGTCAGATTACACAAACAAGGAAAGTTGGAACATGCTGCACTCAACCTTATTCGCAGGAACGCAACTCATTCCTAGAACCGAACTGGCGTGTTTCACACAGTACAGTATTTGGCAATGAAGATGTTTGTTTTCTAAACAAAGTAGTTTAAAATGAAGTGAAACTTGTAAGTTGTACATCTTGTTAGATTACACTAACTAGGAACGTTTGAACTTGCTGCACTCAACCATCTTCAGAGGAAAGCAACTAATTCCTAGAACGGAACTAGCTTATTTCACACTCTACAGTGTTTGGCAATGAAGATGATTGTTTTCTAAACAAAGTACTTAAGAAATGAGGTGAATCTGTTAAGTTGTACATCTTGATAGATTACACTAACTAGGAATGTTTGAACTTTCTGCAGTCAACCATCTTCGTAGAAAAGCAACTGATTCCTAAAACCAAACTGGCTTATTTCACACAGTACAGTATATGGCAATGAAGATGTTTGTTTTCTAAACAAACTACATTAGAAATGAGGCTAATCTACGAAGTAATACATCTTGTCAGATTACACAAACAAGGAAAGTTGGGACATGCTGCACTCAACCTTCTTCGTACGAAAGCAACTGATTCCTAGAACCGAAGTGGCATATTTCACACAGTACAGTATTTGGCAATGAAGATGATTGTTTTCTAAACAAAGCAGTTTAGAAAAAAGAGAAACTTAGAGGCTGTACATCTTGTTAGATTACACTAACTAGGAATGTTTGAACATGCTGCCATCAACCATCTTCGTAGAAAAGCAACTTATTCCTAGAACGGAACTAGCTTATTTCACACAGTACAGTGTTCAGCAATGAAGATGTTTGTTTTCTAAAGAAACTACTTTAGAAATAAGGTGTAACTAATGAATTGCACATCTTGTTCGATTACACTAACTAGGAATGTTTGAACTCACCTGCACTCAACCATCTTCGTAGAAAAGCAACAGATTCCTAGAACTGAACTTGCTTATTTCACACAGTACAGTGTTCGGTAATGAAGATGTTTGTTTTTTTAACAAACTACTTTAGTAATGAGGCGAATCTACTACGTTGTACATCTTGTTAGATTACACAAACAAGGAATGTTTGAACTTGCTGCACTTAACATTCTGCGTAGGGAAACAACTGATTCTGAGAACCGAACTAGCTTATTTCACAAAGTACAGTGTTCAGCAATGATGATATTTGTTTTCTGTGCAAACTACTTTAGAAATGATTCGAATCTACTAAGTTGTACATCTTGTGAGATTAAACTAACTAGGAATGTTTGAACTTGCTACACTTAACATTCTTGGTAGGAAAGCAACGGATTCCGAGAACTGCACTAGCATATTTCACACAGTACAGTGTTCAGGAATGAAGATGTTTGTTTTCTAAACAAACTACGTTAGAAATGAGTCGAATCTACTAAGTTGTACATCTTGGTAGATTACACAAATAAGGAAAATTTGAACGTGCGGCACTCAGCTATCTTCGTAGGAAAGCAACTGATTCTGAGAACCGAACTAGCATATTTCAAACAGTATAGTGCTCAGAAATGAATATGGTAGTTTTCTAAATATACCACCTCAGAAATGAGGCGAATCAACTAAGTTGTACATCTTGTGAGATTGCACAAAGAAGGAAAGAATGAACTTGCAGCACTCAACCCTCTTCGTAAGAAAGCAACTCATACCGAGCAGAGAACTAGCTTATTTCACACGGTACACATTTCGGCAATGAAGATGTTTGTTTTCTAAACAAACTACTTTAGAAATGAGGCGAATCTACTAAGTTGTACATCTTGTTAGGTTACACAAACAAGGAAAGTTTTAACTGGCTACACTCAATCTTCTTCGTAGGAAAGCAACTGAATCTGAGAACCGAACTAGCTTATTACACACATTGCAGTGTTTGGAAATGAAGATGTTTGTTTTCTAAACAACCTACTTTAGAAATACGTGAATCTACTAAATTGTACATCTTTTTAGATTACACAAACAAGGAAGGATTGAACTTGCTGCAATAAACCCTTTTCATAGGAAAGCAACTGCTTACGAGAACCTTACTAGCTTATTTCACACAGTACATTGTTCAGAAATGAAGATGTTTGTTTCCTTTGCAAACTACTTTAGAAATGAGGTGAATATACTAAGTTGTACATCTTGTTAGATTACACAAATCAAGGAAGGTTGAACTTGCTGCACTCAACCCTCTTCGTAAGAAAGCAACTCATTCCGAGTAGAGAACTAGCTTATTTCACTCAATACAATTTTCGGCAATGAAGATGTTTGTTTTCCAAATAAACTACTTTAGAAATGAGTCGAATCTACTAAGTTGTCCATCTTTTTAGATTACACAAACGGGGAAAATTTGAACGTGCTGCACTCAGCCGTCTTCGTAGGAAAGCAACTGATTCCGAGAACGGAACTAGCTTATTTCACACAGTACTGTGTTCGGCAATGAAGATGTTTGCTTTGTAAACAAACTACTTCAGAAATGAGGTGAATAAACTGAGTTGTACATCTTGTTAGATTACACTAACAAGGAAAGATTTAACTTGCTGCACTCAACCTTCTTCGTAAGAAAGGAACTCATTCCGAATAGAGAACTAGCTTATTTTACAAAGTACACTGTTCAGTGATGAAGATGTTTGTTTTCTAAACAAACTACATTAGAAATGAGGCAAATCTACTACTTTGTACATCTTGTTAGAATACACTAACTAGGAATGTTTGAACTTGCTACACTCAACAGTCTTTGAAAGAAAGCAACTGATTCCGAGAACTGAACTAGCTTATTTCACACAGTACAGTGTTCGGAAATGAAGATGTTTGTTTTCTAAACAAACTGCTTTAGAAATGAGGCAAATCTACTAAGTTGTACGTCTTGTAAGATTACATAAACAAGGAAAGTTTGAACTTGCTGCACTCAACCTTCTTCCTAGGAAAGCAACTGATTCCTAGAACCGAACTAGCTTATTTCCCACAGTACAGTGGTCGGCAATCAAGGTGTTTGTTTTCTAAACAAACTACTTTAGAAATGAGGTGAATCTACTAAGTTATACATCTTCTAAAATTACATAAACAAAGAATGTTTGAACTTGTTGCACTCAACCTTCTTTGTACGAAAGCAATTGATTCCTATAACCGAATTAGCTTATTTGACACAGTACAGTATATGGCAATGAAATTTGTTTTTTCTAAACAAAGTAGTTTAGAAATGAAGCGAAACTTGTAAGTTGTATATCTTGTAAGATTACATAAACAAGGAAAGTTTGAACTTGCTGCACTCAACCTTCTTCGAAGGATAGCAACTGATTCCTAGAACCGAACTAGCTTATTTCATACAGGACAGTGTTCGGCAATAAAGATGTTTGTTTTCTAAACAAACTACTTTAGAAATGTGGCGAATATACTAACTTGCATATCTTGTTAGATTACACAAACTAGGAAAGTTTGAACTTGCTGCACTCAACCTTCTTTGTAGGAAAGCAACTGATTCCAAGAACCGAAATAGTTTATTTCACACAGTACTGTGTTGGGCAATGAAGATATTTGTTTTTGAAACAAATTACTTTAGAAATGAGGCGTATCTACTAAATTGTACATCTTTTTAGATTACATAAACAAAGAAAGTTTGAATTTGCTGCACTGAACCATCTTCATAGAAAAGCAACTGATTCCCAGAACAGAACTAGCTTATTTCACGCAGTACAGTGTTCTGCAATGAAGATGTTTGTTTTCTAAATAAACTACTTTAGAAATGAGGTAAATCTACTAAGTTGTACATCTTTTTAGATTTCATAAACAAAGAAAGTTTAAACTTGCTGCACTCAACCATTTTCAATGCAAAGCAACTGATTCCGAGAACCGAACTAGCTTATTTCACAAAGTACAGTGTTTGGAAATGAAGATGTTTGTTTTCTCAACAAACTACTTTAGAAATGAAGGGAATCCACTAAGTTGTATATCTTGTTAAATTACATAAACAAAGAAAGTTTGAACCTGCTTCACTCAACATTCATCGTAGGAAAACAACTGATTCCTAGAACCGAAATAGTTTATTTCACACAGTACAGTGTTCAGCAATGAAAATGTTTGTTTTCTAAAGAAACTACTTTAGAAATGAGGTGAATCTATTAAGTTGAACACCTTGTTACATTACACAAACAAGGAAAGTTTGAACTTGCTGCACTCAACCTACTGCATGTTTATAATAGCAACTGATTCCTAGAACCGAACATGCTTATTTCATACAGTACAGTGTTCGGCAATGAAGATGTTTGTTTTCTAAACAAACTGCTTTAGAAATGAGGGCAATCTACTAATTTCTACATCTTTTTAGATTACATAAACAAGGAAAGTTTGAACTTGCTGCACTCAACCTTCTTCGTAGAAAGCAACTGATTCCTAGAACCGAACTAGCTTATTTCACACAGTACTGTGTTCGTCAATGAAGATGTCTGTTTTCTAAACAAACTACTTTAGAAATGAGGCGAATCACCTAAGTTCTACATCTTGGTGGATTATACAAACTGGTACAGTTTGAACTTGCTGCACTCAACCTTCTTCGTAGTAATGAAGACATATGTTTCCTAAGCAAAGTAGTTTAGAAATGAAGCGAAACAGTGCAGTGTTCGGCAATGAAGATGTTTGTTTTCTACACGAACTACTTTAGAAATGAGGCCCATCCACTAAGTTGTATATGTTATTAGATTACACATACAAGTAACGTTTGAACTTCCTGTACTCAACCATCTTTGTAGAAAAGCAACTGATTCCGCGAACCGAATTAGCTCATTTAACACAGGACAGTGATCGGCAGTGAAGATGTTTGTTTTCTAAACAAACTACTTTAGAAATGAGGCAAATACAGTAAATTGTACATCTTGTTAGATTAGACAAACAAGGAAATATTGAACTTGCTGCACTCAACCCTGTTCGTAAGAAAGGAACTCATTCCGAGTAGAGAACTAGCTTATTTCACACAGTACACTGTTCAGTGATGAAGATGTTTGTTTTCTGAACAACCTACTTAGAAATGAGGAAAATCTACTAAGTTGTACATCTTGACAGCCTACACAAAAGAGGAAAGTTTGAACGTGCTGCACTCAACCTTCTTTGTAGGAAAGCAACTGATTACGAGAACCGTACTAGCTTATTTCACACAGTACAGTGTTCAGGAATGATGATGTTTGTTTCCTAAAGGAACTACTTTAAAAATGAGGTGAATACACTCATACAACTGTACATCGTGTTAGAATACACAAATCAGGAATTGTTGAACTTGCTGGACTCAACCTTCTTTGTAGGAACGGAACTCATTCCCAGAACCGAACTAGCTTGTTTCACACAGCACGGAGTACGGCAATGATGATGTTTGTTTTCTAAACAAACTACTTTAGAAATGAGTCAAATCTACTAAGTTGTTCACATTGTTAGATTAAACTAACTAGGAATGTTTGCACTTCATACACTCAACCTTCTTGGTAGGAAAGAACAAATTCATAGAAGCAAACTAGCTTATTTCACAAAGTTCAGTGTTCAGCAATGAAGATGTTTGTTTTCTAAACAAACTACTTTAGAAAGGTGTCGAATCTACTAAGTTGTACATCTTGTTAGATTACACAACAAGGAAAGTTTGAACTGGCTGCACTCAATGGTCTTCGTAGGAAAGCAACTCATTCCGAGAAGAGAACTAGCAAATTTACACAGAGTACAGTGTTAGGAAATGAAGCTATTTGTTTTCTAAACAAACTGCTTTAGAAATGAAGAGAATCAAGTAAATTGTACATCTGGTTAGATTACAAAACCAAGGAAAGATTGAACTTGCTGAACTCAACCTTCTTCGTAAGAAAGCAACTCATTCTGAGTAGAGATCTAGCTTATTTCACAAAGTACAGTGTTCGGCAATGAAGATGTTTGTTTTCTAAACAAACTACTTTAGAAATGAAGTGAAACTACTAAATTGTATATCTTGTTAGATTACACAAACAAGGAAAGTTGGAACTTGATGCACTCAACATTCTTAGTAGGAAACCAACTGATTCCGAGAACTGAACTAGCTTATTTCACACAGTACAGTGTTCGGCAATGAAGATGTTTGTTTTCCTAAGAAACTACTTTAGAAATGAGGTGAATCTACTAAGTTGTCCATCTTTTCAGATTACACAAACAGGAAAGTTTAAACGTGCTGCACTCAGCCTTCTTCGTAGCAAAGCAACTGTTTCAGAGAACGGAACTAGCTTATTTCACACAGTGCTCTGTTCAGCAATGAAGATGTTTGTTTTCTAAACAAAGTACTTGCGAAATGAGGTGAATCAAGTAAGTTGTACATCTTGTTAGATTACACAAACAAGGAAAGATTGAACTTGCTGCACTCAACCTTCTTCATAGGAAAGCAACTGATTCCGAGAACCGAACTAGCATATTTCACACAGCGCAGTGTTACGAAATGAAGATGTTTTCTTTCTGAACAAAGTACTTTAGAAATGAGGAGAATCTACTAAGTTGTACACCTTGTTAGATTACACAAAAAAGGAAAGTTTGAACTTGCTACACTCAACAGTCTTTGTAAGAAAGCAATTGATTCCGAGAACCGAACTAGCTTATTTCACAGAGTACAGTGTTACACAATTAAGATGACTGTTTTCTGAACAAACTACTTGAGAAATGAGGCGAATCTACCAACTTGTACACATTCTTAGATTACACAAAGAAGGAATATTTCAATTTGCTACACTCAACCTTCTTCGCAGGAAAGCAACTGATTCCGAGATCCGAAGTAGCTTATTTCACAAATTTCAGTGTTCATCAATGAAGATGTTTGTTTTCTAAAGAAACTGCTTTAGAAAGGACGCGAATCTACCAAGGTATACATCTTGTTAGATTACACAAACAAGGAAATATTGAACTAGCTGCACTCATCGGTGTTCGTAGAAAAGCAACTCATTCTGAGAAGAGAACTAGCTTATTTACACAGAGTACAGTGTTCAGAAATGAAGATGTTTGTTTTCTAAACAAACTACTTTAGAAATGAAGAGAATCAAGTAAATTGTACATCTTGTTAGATTACAAAACAAGGAAAGATTGAACTTGCTACACAAAACCCTTTTCGTAAGAAAGCAACTCATTCCAAGTAGAGAACTAGTTTATTTCACAGAGCAGAGTGTTTGACAATGAAGATGTTTGTTTTCTAAACAAACTAGTTTAGAAATGAGGTGAACCAACTAAGTTGTACATCTTCTTATATTACACAAACAAGGAAAGATAGAACTTGCTGCACTCAACCCACTTCGTAAGAAAGCAACTCATTCCGAGTAGAGAACTAGCTTATTTCACACAGTACATTGTTTCAGAAATGAAGATGTTTGTTTTCTAAACAAACTACTTTAGAAATGAAGGAATCTACTAATTTGTACATCTTGTTAGATTACACAAATCAGGAAAGGTTGAACTTGCTGCACTCAACCTTCTTCATAGGAAAGCAACTGATTCTGAAGAGAACTAGCTTATTTCACACAGTACAGTTTTAGACAATGAAGATGTTTGTTTTCCAAACAAACTACTTTATAAATGAGGCAAATCTCTACTAAGTTGTCCATCTTGTTAGATTATACAAACAAGGAAAATTTGAACTTGCTGCACTCAACAGTCTTCGTAAGAAAGCAACTGATTCCGAGAACGGAACTAGCTTATTTCACACAGTACAGTGTTCGGCAATGAAGATGTTTGTTTTCTAAACAAACTACTTCAGAAATGAGGTGAATAAACTGAGTTGTACATCTTGTTAGATTACACTAACTAGGAAAGATTTAACTTGCTGCACTCAACCTTCTTTGTAGAAAGCAACTCATTCCGAATAGAGAACTAGCTTATTTCACAAAGTACAGTGTTCAGTGATGAAGATGTTTGTTTTCTAAACAAACTACTTTAGAAATGAGGCAAATGAACTACTTTGTACATCTTGTTAGATTACACAAACTAGGAATGTTTGAACTTGCTGCACTCAACAGTCTTTGAAAGAAAGCAACTGATTCCGAGAACTGAACTAGCTTATTTCACACAGTACAGTGTTAGGAAATGAAGATGTTTGTTTTCTAAACAAACTAATTTAGAAATGAGGCAAATCTACTAAGTTGTACGTCTTGTAAGATTACATAAACAAGGAAAGTTTGAACTTGCTGCACTCAACCTTCTTCCTAGGAAAGCAACTGATTCTAGAACCGAACTAGCTTATTTCCCACAGTACAGTGTTTGGCAATGAAGATGTTTGTTTTCTAAACAAACTACTTTAGAAATGAGGTGAATCTACTAAGTTATACATCTTTAAAATTACATAAACAAAGAATGTTTGAACTTGTTGCACTCAACCTTCTTTTGTAAGAAAGCAATTGATTCCTATAAGAATTAGCTTATTTCACACAGTACACTGTTCAGCAATGAAGATTTGTTTTCTAAACAAACTAGTTTAGAAATGAAGTGAAACTTGTAAGTTGTATATCTTGTTAGATTACACAAACAAGGAAAGTTTGAACTTGCTGCACTCAACCTTCTTGAAGGATAGCAACTGATTCCTAGAACCGAACTAGCTTATTTCATACAGGACAGTGTTCGGCAATAAAGATGTTTGTTTTCTAAACAAACTACTTTAGAAATGTGGCGAATATACTAAGTTGTACATCTTGTTAGATTACACAAACAAGGAAAGTTTGAACTTGCTGCACTCAACCTTCTTTGTAGGAAAGCAACTGATTCCAAGAACCGAAATAGTTTATTTCACACAGTACAGTGTTGGGCAATGAAGATATTTGTTTTTGAAACAAATTACTTTAGAAATGAGGCGTATCTACTAAATTGTACATCTTTTTAGATTACATAAACAAAGAAAGTTTGAATTTGCTGCACTGAACCATCTTCATAGAAAAGCAACTGATTCCCAGAACAGAACTAGCTTATTTCACACAGTACAGTGTTCTGCAATGAAGATGTTTGTTTTCTAAATAAACTACTTTAGAAATGAGGTAAATCTACTAAGTTGTACATCTTTTTAGATTTCATAAACAAAGAAAGTTTAAACTTGCTGCACTCAACCTTTTTCAAAGAAAAGCAACTGATTCCTAGAACCGAACTAGCTTATTTCACACAGTACAGTGTTTGGAAATGAAGATGTTTGTTTTCTCAACAAACTACTTTAGAAATGAAGGGAATCCACTAAGTTGTATATCTTGTTAAATTACATAAACAAAGAAAGTTTGAACCTGCTTCACTCAACATTCATCGTAGGAAAACAACTGATTCCTAGAACCGAAATAGTTTATTTCACACAGTACAGTGTTCAGCAATGAAAATGTTTGTTTTCTAAAGAAACTACTTTAGAAATGAGGTGAATCTATTAAGTTGAACACCTTGTTACATTACACAAACAAGGAAAGTTTGAACTTGCTGCACTCAACCTACTTCGTACAATAGCAACTGATTCCTAGAACCGAACATGCTTATTTCATACAGTACAGTGTTCGGCAATGAAGATGTTTGTTTTCTAAACAAACTGCTTTAGAAATGAGGGCAATCTACTAATTTCTACATCTTTTTAGATTACATAAACAAGGAAAGTTTGAACTTGCTGCACTCAACCTTCTTCGTCAAGAAAGCAACTGATTCCTAGAACCGAACTAGCTTATTTCACACAGTACTGTGTTCGTCAATGAAGATGTCTGTTTTCTAAACAAACTACTTTAGAAATGAGGCGAATCACCTAAGTTCTACATCTTGGTGGATTATACAAACTGGTACAGTTTGAACTTGCTGCACTCAACCTTCTTCGTAGTAATGAAGACATATGTTTCCTAAGCAAAGTAGTTTAGAAATGAACGAAACAGTGCAGTGTTCGGCAATGAAGATGTTTGTTTTCTACACGAACTACTTTAGAAATGAGGCCCATCCACTAAGTTGTATATGTTATTAGATTACACATACAAGTAACGTTTGAACTTCCTGTACTCAACCATCTTTGTAGAAAAGCAACTGATTCCTAGAACCGAATTAGCTCATTTAACACAGGACAGTGATCGGCAGTGAAGATGTTTGTTTTCTAAACAAACTACTTTAGAAATGAGGCAAATACAGTAAATTGTACATCTTGTTAGATTAGACAAACAAGGAAATATTGAACTTGCTGCACTCAACCCTGTTCGTAAGAAAGGAACTCATTCGAGTAGAGAACTAGCTTATTTCACACAGTACACTGTTCAGTGATGAAGATGTTTGTTTTCTGAACAACCTACTTAGAAATGAGGAAAATCTACTAAGTTGTACATCTTGACAGATTACACAAAAAGAGGAAAGTTTGAACGTGCTGCACTCAACCTTCTTTGTAGGAAAGCAACTGATTACGAGAACCGAACTAGCTTATTTCACACAGTACAGTGTTCAGGAATGATGATGTTTGTTTTCTAAAGGAACTACTTTAAAAATGAGGTGAATACACTCATACAACTGTACATCGTGTTAGAATACACAAATCAGGAATTGTTGAACTTGCTGGACTCAACCTTCTTTGTAGGAAAGGAACTCATTCCCAGAACCGAACTAGCTTGTTTCACACAGTACAGAGTTCGGCAATGATGATGTTTGTTTTCTAAACAAACTACTTTAGAAATGAGTCAAATCTACTAAGTTGTTCACATTGTTAGATTAAACTAACTAGGAATGTTTGCACTTCATACACTCAACCTTCTTGGTAGGAAAGAACAAATTCATAGAAGCAAACTAGCTTATTTCACAAAGTTCAGTGTTCAGCAATGAAGATGTTTGTTTTCTAAACAAACTACTTTAGAAAGGAGTCCAATCTACTAAATTGTACATCTTCTTAGATTACACAAACAAGGAAAGTTTGAACTTGCTGCACTCAACAGGCTTCGTGGGAAAGCAACTCATTCCGAGAAGAGAACTAGCTCATTTACACAGAGTGCAGTGTTAGGAAAGGAGGCTATTTGTTTTCTAAACAACCTACTTTAAAAATGAAGAGAATCAAGTAAATTGTACATCTGGTTAGATTACAAAAACAAGGAAAGATTGAACTTGCTGAACTCAACCTTCTTCAGAAGAAAGCAACTCATTCTGAGTAGAGATCTAGCTTATTTCACAAAGTACAGTGTTCGGCAATGAAGATGTTTGTTTTCTAAACAAACTACTTTAGAAATGAAGTGAAACTACTAAATTGTATATCTTGTTAGATTACACAAACAAGGAAAGTTGGAACTTGATGCACTCAACATTCTTAGTAGGAAACCAACTGATTCCGAGAACTGAACTAGCTTATTTCACACAGTACAGTGTTCGGCAATGAAGATGTTTGTTTTCTAAGAAACTACTTTAGAAATGAGGTGAATCTACTAAGTTGTCCATCTTTTCAGATTACACAAACAGGAAAGTTTAAACGTGCTGCACTCAGCCTTCTTCGTAGCAAAGCAACTGTTTCAGAGAACGGAACTAGCTTATTTCACACAGTGCTCTGTTCAGCAATGAAGATGTTTTGTTTTCTAAACAAAGTACTTTAGAAATGAGGTGAATCAAGTAAGTTGTACATCTTGTTAGATTACACAAACAAGGAAAGATTGAACTTGCTGCACTCAACCTTCTTCATAGGAAAGCAACTGATTCCGAGAACCGAAACTAGCATATTTCACACAGTACAGTGTTACTGAAATGAAGATGTTTTCTTTCTGAACAAAGTACTTTAGAAATGAGGAGAATCTACTAAGTTGTACACCTTGTTAGATTACACAAAAAAGGAAAGTTTGAACTTGCTACACTCAACAGTCTTTGTAAGAAAGCAATTGATTCCGAGAACCGAACTAGCTTATTTCACAGAGTACAGTGTTACACAATTAAGATGACTGTTTTCTGAACAAACTACTTGAGAAATGAGGCGAATCTACCAACTTGTACATCTTCTTAGATTACACAAAGAAGGAATATTTCAATTTGCTACACTCAACCTTCTTCGCAGGAAAGCAACTGATTCCGAGATCCGAAGTAGCTTATTTCACAAATTTCAGTGTTCATCAATGAAGATGTTTGTTTTCTAAAGAAACTGCTTTAGAAAGGACGCGAATCTACCAAGGTATACATCTTGTTAGATTACACAAACAAGGAAATATTGAACTAGCTGCACTCATCGGTGTTCGTAGAAAAGCAACTCATTCTGAGAAGAGAACTAGCTTATTTACACAGAGTACAGTGTTCAGAAATGAAGATGTTTGTTTTCTAAACAAACTACTTTAGAAATGAAGAGAATCAAGTAAATTGTACATCTTGTTAGATTACAAAAACAAGGAAAGATTGAACTTGCTACACAAAACCCTTTTCGTAAGAAAGCAACTCATTCCAAGTAGAGAACTAGTTTATTTCACAGAGCAGAGTGTTTGACAATGAAGATGTTTGTTTTCTAAACAAACTAGTTTAGAAATGAGGTGAACCAACTAAGTTGTACATCTTCTTATATTACACAAACAAGGAAAGATAGAACTTGCTGCACTCAACCCACTTCGTAAGAAAGCAACTCATTCCGAGTAGAGAACTAGCTTATTTCACACAGTACACTGTTTGGCAATGAAGATGTTTGTTTTCTAAACAAACTACTTTAGAAATGAAGCGAATCTACTAATTTGTACATCTTGTTAGATTACACAAATCAGGAAAAGTTGAACTTGCTGCACTCAACCTTCTTCATAGGAAAGCAACTGATTCTGAACCGAACTAGCTTATTTCACACAGTACAGTCTTAGACAATGGAGATGTTTATTTTCTGAACAAACTACTTTATAAATGAGGCAAATCTACCAAGTTGTACACATTGTTAAATTATACAAACAAGGAAATGTGAACTTGCTACACTCAACAGTCTTCGTAAGAAAGCAACTGATTCCGAGAACGGAACTAGCTTATTTCACAAAGTACAGTGTTCGGCAATGAAGATATTTGTTTTCTCAACAAAGTACTTTAAAAATGAGGCGAATCTACTAAGTTGTACACCTTGTTAGATTACACTAACTAGGAATGTTTGAACTTGCTACACTCATTCTTCTTTGTAGGAAAGCAACTGATTCCGAGAACCGAACTAGCTTATTTCACACAGTAGAGTGTTTGGCAATGAAGATGTTTGCTTTCTAAACAAACTACTTTAGAAAGAGGCGAATGAAAAAAGTTGTACATCTTGTTATATTACACAAATCCGCAACTGTTGAACTTTCTGCCCTCAACCTTCTTTGTAGGAAAGCAACTGATTCCGAGAATCGAACTAGCACATTTCAAACAGCACAGTGTTAGGAAATGAAGAAGTTTGTTCTCTGAACAAACTAATTTAGAAATGAGGCAAATCTGATAAGTTATACACCTCTTAGATTACACAAACAAGGAACGTGTCAACTTGCTACACTCAACAGTCTTCGTAAGAAGGAAACTCATTCTGAATAGTGTACTACCTTATTTCACACAGTAAAGTGTTTGGCAATGATGATGTTTGTTTTCAAAACAAACTACATTAGAAATGAGGCGAATCAGCTACGTTGTACACCTTTTTAGATTACACAAACAAGGAAAGATTGAACTTGCTGCACTCAACCCTCTTCGTAAGAAAGCAATTCATTCCGAGTAGAGAACTAGCTTATTTCATCAGTACACTGTTCAGCAATGAAGATGTATGTTTTCTAAACAAACTACTTTAGAAATGAGGTGAATCTACTAACTTGTACATCTTGTTAGTTTATACAAACTAGGAAAGTTTGAACTTGCTGGACTCAACCCATCGTAGGAAAGCAACTGATTCCTAGAACCGAACTAGCTTATTTCACACAATACAATGTTCGGCAATGAAGATGTTTGTTTTTCTCAAAAAACTACTTTAGAAATGAGGCGAATCTGCTCAGTTGTACATCTTTTTAGATTACATTAACAAGGAAAGTTTGAACTTGCTGCACTCAACCATCTTCCTCGAAAAGAAACTGATTCCTAGAATCGAACTAGCTTACTTGACACAGTACAGTGTTGGGCAATGAATATGTTTATTTTCTAAACAAAGTAGTTTAGAAATAAAGCGAAACGTGTAATTTATACATCTTGTTAGATTACATAAACAAGGAGAGTTTGAACTTGCTGTACTCAACCTTCTTCGTAGGAAAGCAACTGATTCCTAGAACCGAACTAGCTTATTTCACACAGTACAGTGTTCGGGAATGAAGATGTTTGTTTTCTAAACAAGCTACTGTAGAAATGAGGCCAATCTACTGAGTTGTACATCTTTTTAGATTACATTAAATAGGAAAGTTTGAACTTGCTGCATTCAACCTTCTTCATAGGAAAGCAACTGATTCCTAGAACCGAACTAGCTTATTTCACACAGTATAGTGTTCGACAATGAAGATGTTTGTTTTCTAAACAAACTACTTTATAAATGAAGCGAATCCACTAAGTTGTACATCCTGTTACATTACACAAACAAGGAAAGTTTGAACTTGCTGCACTCAACCTTCTTTGTAGGAAAGCAACTGATTCTTAGAACCGAACTAGCTTATTTCACACAGTACAGTGTTCGGGTATGAAGATGTTTGCTTTCTAAACAAACTACTTAAAAATGAGACGAATCTACTCACTTGTACATCTTCTTAGATTACACAAACTAGGAAAGTTTGAACTTGCTGCACTCAACTTTCTTCGTAGGAAAGCAACTGATTCCTAGAACCGAACTAGCTTATTTCACACAGTACAATGTTCGACAATGAAGATGTTTGTTTTCTCAACAAACTACTTTACAAATGAGGCGAATCTACTAAGTTGTACATCTTTTTAGATTACATTAACAAAGAAAGTTTGAACTCGCTGAACTCAACCATGTTCTTCAAAAAGAAATTGATTCTTAGAACTGAATTAGCTTACTTGACACAGTACAGTGTTGGGCAATGAATATGTTTGCTTTCTAAACAAAGTAGTTTAGAAATCAGGCGAAAATTGTAAATTTTACATCTTGTAAGGTTACACACACAAGGAGAGTTTGAACTTGCTGTACTCAACCTTCTTCGTAGAAAAGCAATTGATACCTAGAATCAAACTAGCTTATTTCACAAACTACAGTGTTCGGGAATGAAGATGTTTATTTTCTAAACAAGCTACTGTAGAAATGAGGTCAATCTACTAACTTGTACATCTTTTTAGATTACATTAACTAGGAAAGTTTAAACTTGCTGCACTCAACCTTCTTCTTAGGAAAGCAACTGATTCCTAGAACCGAAATAGCTTATTTCACAAAGTACAGTGTTGCGGAATAAAAATGTTTGTTTTCTAACCAAACTACTTTAGAAATGAGGCGAATCTACTAACTTGTACATCTTGTTAGATTACACAAACTAGGAACCTTTGAACTTGCTGCACTCAACATTCTTTGTAGGAAAGCATCTGATTCCTAGAACCGAAACAACTTATTTCACACAGTACAGTATTTGGGATTGAAGATGTTTGTTTTCTAAACAAGGTAGTTTATAAATGAAGCGACACTTGTAAGTAGTACATCTTGTTAGATTACAAAAAAAACGAACGTTTGAAATTGCTGCACTCAACCTTCTTCATAGGAAAGCAACTGATTTCTAGACCCGAACTAGCTTATTTCACTCAGTACAGGGTTTGGGAATGAAGATGTTTGTTTTCTAAAAAAACTACTTTAAAAATGAGGCAAATCTACTAACGTGTATATCTTGTTAGATTACGCAAACTAGGAAAGTTTGAAGTTGCTGTACTCAACCTTCTTCGTTGGAAAGCATCTGATTCCTAGAACCAAAACAACTTATTTCACACACTATAGTGTTATGGAATGAAGATGTTTGTTTTCTAAACAAACTACTTTAGAAATGAGGTGAATCTACTAACTTGTACATCTTGTTAGTTTACACAAACTAGAAAAGTTTGAACTTGCTGCACTCAACCTTCTTCGTAGGAAAGCAACTGATTCCTAGAACTGAACTAGCTTATTTTACACATTACACTGTTCGGCAATGAAATGTTTGTTTTCTAAACAAACTACTTTAGAAATGAGGTGAATCTACTAACGTGTACATCTTGTTAGATTACACAAACTAGGAAATTTTGAACTTGCTGCACTCAACCTTCTTCGTAGGAAAGCAACTGATTCCTAGAACCGAACTAGCTTATTTCACACAATACAATGTTCGGAAATGAAGATGTTTGTTTTCTGAACAAACTACTTTAAAAATGAGGCGAATCTAGTAAATTGAATATCTTTTTAGATTACATTAACAAGGAAAGTTTGAACTTGCTGCACTCAACCATCTTCCTCGAAAAGAAACTGATTCCTAGAACTGAACTAGCTTACTTGACACAGTACAATGTTGGGCAATGAATATGTTTGTTTATTACGCAAAGTAGTTTAAAAATCAGGCGAAACTTGTAAATTATACATCTTGTCAGACTACACAAACAAGGAGAGTTTGAACTTACTGTACTCAACCTTCTTCGTAGGAAAGCAACTGATTCCTAGAACCGAACTACCTTATTTCACACAGTACAGTGTTCAGAAAAGAAGATGTTTGTTTTCTAGACAAGCTACTCTAGAAATGAGGCCAATCTACTAAGTTGTACATCTTTTTAAATTACATTAACCAGGAAAGTTTGAAATTGCTGCACTGAACCTTCTTCGTAGGAATGCAACTGATTTCTAGAACCAAAACAACTTATTTCACACAATACAGTATTTCAGATTAAAGGTGTTTGTTTTCTAAACAAAGTAGTTTAGAAATGAAGCGAAACTTGTAATTTGTACAATTTGTTAGATTACACAAACAAGGAAAGTTTGAACTTGCTGCACTCAACGTTCTTCATAGGAAAACAACTGATTCCTAGAACCGAACTGGCTTATGTCACACATTATAGTATTCGGCAATGAAGATGTGTGTTTTGTAAAAAAACGACTTTAGAAATAAAGCGAATCTATTAAGTTGTACATACTGTTACATTACACAAACAAGGAAAGTTTCAACTTGTTGTACTCAACCTTCTTCCAAGGAATGCAACTGATTCCTAGAACCGAACTAGCTTATTTCACACAGTACAGTGTTATGGAATGAAGATGTTTGTTTTCTAAACAAACTACTTTAGAAATGCGGCGAATCTAATAACTTGTACATCTTGTTAGATTACACGAACTAGGAACGTTTGAACTTGCGGCACTCAACCTTCTTCATAGGAAAGCACTGATTCCTAGAACCGAACTAGCTTATTTCCCACAGCACAGTGTTCGGCAATGAAGATGTTTGTTTTCTAAACAAACTACTTTAGAAATGAATCGAATCTACTAATTTGTACATCCTGTTACATTACACAAACAAGGAAAGTTTGAACTTGCTGAACTCAACCTTCTTCGTAGGAAAGCAACTGATTCCTAGAACAGAACTAGCTTATTTCACACAGTACATTGTTCGGCACTTAAGTTGTTTGTTTTCTAAACAAACTACTTTAGAAATGAATCGAAACTACTAAGTTGTACATCCTGATACATTACACAAACAAGGAAAGTTTGAACTTGCTGCACTCAACCTTCTTTGTAGGAAAGCAACTGATTCCTAGAACCGAACCAGCTTATTTCACACAGTACAGTGTTAGGCAATGAAGATGTTTGTTTTCTAAACAAACTACTTTAGAAATGAAGCGAATCTACTAAGTTGTACATCCTGTGACATTACACAAATAAGAAAAGTTTGAATTTGCAGCATTTAACATTCTTCATAGGAAAGCAACTGATTCGTAGAACTGAACTAGCTTATTTCACACAATACAGGGTTCAGGAATGAAGATGTTTGTTTTATAAACAAACTCCTTTAGAAATGAGGCGAATCTACTAACTGGTACATCTTGTTAGATTTCACAAACTAGTTAAGTTTGAACTTGCTGCACTCACCCTTCTTCTTAGGAAAGCAAATGATTCCCTGAACCGAACTAGCTTATTTCACACAGTACAATGATTGGCATGAAGATGTTTGCTTTCTCAACAAACTACTTTACAAATGAGGCGAATCTGCTAAGTTGTACATCTTTTTAGATTACCTTAACAAGGAAAGTTTGAACTTCCTTCACTCAACCATCTTCGTCGAAAAGAAACTGATTCCTAGAACCAAAATAGCTTACTTCACACAGTACAGTGTTGGGCAATGAATATGTTTGTTTTCTAAACAAAGTAGTTTAGAAATGAAGCGAAACTTGTAATTTGTACACCTTGTTAGATTACACAAACAAGGAAAGTTTGAACTTGCTGCACTCAACGTTCTTCATAGGAAAGCAACTGATTCCTAGAACCAAACTAGCTTATTTCACACAGTACAGTGTTTGGCACTGAAGTTGTTTGTTTTCTAAACAAACTACTTTAGAAATGAAGCGAATCTACTAAGTTTTACATCTTGTTACATTCCAGAAGCAAGGACAGTTTGAACTTGCTGCACTCAACCTTCTTCGTAGGAAAGCAACTGATTCCTAGAACCGAATTAGCTTATTTCACACAGTACATGGTTCAGGAATGCAGAAGTTTGTTTTCTAAACAAACTACTTTAGAAATGAGGCGAATCTACTAACTTGTATATATTGTTATATTACACAAACTAGGAAAGTTTGAACCTGCTGCACTCAACCTTCTTCATAGGAAAGCATCTGATTCCTAGAACCAAAACAACTTATTTCACAGAGTAACAGTATTTGGAATTGAAGATGGTTCTTTTCTAAACAAGATAGTTTAGAAATGAAGCGACACTTGTAAGTAGTACATCTTGTTAGATTACACAAACAAGGACAGTTTGAACTTGCTGCACTCAACCTTCTTCGTAGGAAAGCAACTGATTCCTAGAACCGAACTAGCTTATTTCACACAGTACAGTGTTCGGAACTGAAGATGTTTCTTTTCTAAACAAATTACTTCAGAAATGAACCGAACCTACTAAGTTGTACATCCTGTTACATTTCACAAGCAAGGAAAGTTTGAACTTGCTGCACTCAGCGTTCTTCGTAGGAAAGGAACTGATTCCTATAACCGAACTAGTTTATTTCACACAGTACAGTATGCGGCAATGAAGATGTTTGTTTTCTAAACAAACTACTTTAGAAATGAAGCGAATCTATTAAGTTGTACATCCTGTGACATTACACAAACAAGAAAAGTTTTAATTTGGTGCACTCAACCTTCTTCGTAGGAAAGCAACTGATTCCTAGATCCGAACTACCTTATTGCACACAGTACAGTGTTCGGAAATGAAGATATTTGTTTTCTAAACAACCTACTGTAGAAATGAGGCCAATCTACTAAGTTGTACATCTTTTTTGTTTATATTAACAAGGAAAGTTTGAACTTGCTGCATTCAACCTTCTTCGTAGGAAAGGAACTGATTCCTAGAATCGAACTACTTATTACACACAGTACAGTGTTCGGCAATGAAGATGTTTGTTTTCTAAACAAACTACTTTAGAAATGAAGCGAATCTACTAAATTGTACATCCTGTTACATTACACAAACAAGGAAAGTTTGAACTTGCTGCACTCAACCTTCTTCGTAGGAAAGCAAGTGATTCCTAGAACCAAACTAGCTTATTTCACACAGTACAGTGTTTGGTAATGAAGATATTTGTTTTCTAAACAAACTACTTTAGAAATGAGGCGAATCTACTAACTTGTATATTTTGTTAGATTACACGAACTAGGAAAGTATGAATTTGCTGCAGTCAACCTTCTTCGTAGGAAAGCATCTGATTCCTAGAACCAAACTAGCTTATTTCACACAGTACAAGGTACAGGAATGAAGATGTTCGTTTTCTAAACAAACTACTTTAGAAATCAGGCGAATCTTCTAACTTGTACATCTTGTTAGATTACACAAACTAGGAAAGTTTGAACTTGCTATACTCAACCTTCTTCGTAGGAAAGCAACTGATGCCTAGATCCAAACTAGCTTATTTCACACAGTACAATGTTTGGCAATGAAGGTGTTTGTTTTCTAAACAACCTCCTATAGAAAAGAGGCCAATATACTAAGTTGTACATCTTTTTAGACTACATTAACAAGGAAAGTTTGAACTTGCTGCACACAACATTCTTCATAGGAAAGCAACTGTTTCCTAGAACCATACTAGCTTATTTCACACAGTACAATGTTCAGCAATGAAGATGTTTGTTTCCTAAACAATCTACTTTAGAAATGAGGCGAATCTACTAACTTGTACATCTTGTTAGATTACACAATCTAGGACAGTTTGAACTTGCTGTACTCAACCTTCTTCGTCAAAAAGAAACTGATTCCTAGAACGGAACTAACTTATTTCACACAGAACAGTGTTCGGCAATGAAGATGTTTGTTTTCTAAACAAAGTACTTTAGAAATGAAGTGAATCTAATAAGTTTTACATCTTGTTACATTACAGAAACAAGGACAGTTTGAACTTGCTGCACTCAACCTTCTTCGTAGGAATGCAACTGATTCATAGACCGAACTAGCTTATTTCACACAGTACAGGGTTGGGAATGAAGATGTTTGTTTTCTAAACAAACTACTTTAGAAATGAGGCCAATCTACTAACTTTTACATCTTGTTAGATTACACAAACTAGGAAGTTTGAACTTGATGCACTCAACTTTCTTTGTAGGAAAGCAACTGATTCCTAGAACCGAACTAGCTTATTTCACACAGTACTATGTTCGGCAATGAAGATGTTTGTTCTCTCAACAAACTACGTTAGAAATGAGGCGAATCTACTAAGTTGTACATCTTTTTAGATTACATTAACAAGGAAAGTTTGAACTTGCTGCACTCAACTATCTTCGTCAAAAAGAAACTGATTCCTAGAACCAAACTATCTTACTTCACACAGTACAGTCTTGGGCATTGAATATGTTTGTTTTCTAAACAAATTATTTTAGAAATCAAGAAAAACTTGTAATTTATACATCTTGTTACATTACACAAACAAGGAGAGTTTAACTTGCTGTCCTCAACCTTCTTCATAGGAAAGCAACTGATTACTAGCACTGAACTAGCTTATTTCACACAGTACAGTGTTTGGGTATGAAGATGTTTGTTTTCTAAACACCCTACTGTAGAAATGAGGCCAATCTACTAAGTTGTACATCTTTTTGGATTACATTAACAAGGAAAGATTGAACTTGCTGCACTCAACCATGTTCGTAGAAAGAAAATGATTCCTAGAACCGAATTAACTTATTTCACACAGTACGATGTTCAGCAATGAAGATGTTTGTTTTCTAAACAAACTAATTTGGAAATGAGGCGAATCTACTAAGATTTACATCTTGTTACATTGCAGAAACAATGACACATTGAAATTGGTGCACTCAATCTTCTTCGTGGGAAAGCACCTGATTCCTAGAACAGAACTAGCTTATTTTACCCAGTACAGTGTTTTGCAATGCAGATGTTTGTTTTCTAAATAAACTATTTTAGAAATGATGCGAATCTACTAAGTTTTACATCTTGTTACGTTACAGACAACGAAAGTTTGAACTTGCTGCACTCAACCTTCTTCATAGCAAAGCAACTGCTTCCTTTAAACAAACTAGCTTATTTCATACAGTACAGGTTTCGGGAATGAAAATGTTTGTTTTTCAAACTGCTTTAGACATGAAGCGAATCTACCAAGTTGTACATATTGTTACATTTCACAAACAAGGAAAGTTTGAACTTGCTGTACTCAACCTTCTTCGTAGGAAAGCAACTGATCCCTAGAACCGAACTAGCTTATTTTATACATTACAGTGTTCAGCATTGAAAGGTTTATATTCTATACAAACTACTTTAGAAATGAACCGAATCTACTAAGTTGTACATCTTGTTACATTACACAAAGATTGAAAATTTCAACTTGCTGCAATCAACCATCTACAATGAAAAGAAACTTATTCCGAGAACCGAACTACCTTACTTCACACAGTACAGTGATCAGCAATGAAGATGTTTGTTTTAGAAACAAACTACTTTAGAAATGAAGTGAAACTACTAAGTTGTACATGTTGTTACATTACACAAACAAGGAAAGTTTGAATTTGCTGCACTCAACCTTCTTCGTAGGAAAGCAACTGTTTCCGAGAACTGAACTACCATATTTCACACAGTACAGTGTTCGGCAATGAAGATGTTTGTTTTCTCTACATTCTACTTTAGAAATGAATCGAATCTACCAAGTTGTACATCCTGTGACATTACACAGACACAAAAAGTTTGAATTTGCTGCACTCAACCTTCTTCGTAGGAAAGCAACTGATTCCTAGAAGCGAAGTAGCTTATTTCACACAGTACAGGGTTCTGGAATGAAGACTTTGTATTCTAAACAAACTACTTTAGAAATGAGGCAAATTTACTAACTTGTACATCTTGTTAGATTGCACAAACTAGGAAAGTTTGAACTTGCTGCACTCAACCTTCTTCATAGGTAAGCATCTGGTTCCTCAACCGAAACAACGTATTTCACACAGTACAGTATTTGGGATTGAAGGTGTTTCTTTTCTAAACAAGGTAGTTTAGAATTGAAGTGAAACTTGAAAGTTGTACATCTTGTTAGATTACACAAACAAGGAAAGTTTGAACTTGCTGCACTCAAACTTCTTCGTAGGAAAGCAACTGATTCCTAGAACAGAACTAGCTTATTTTATACACTACAGTGTTCGGCAATGGAAGGTTTGTTTTCTAAAGAAACTACTTTAGAAATGAAGCTAATCTACTAAATTGTACATCTTCTTACATTACACAAAGAAGAAAAGTTTGAACTTGCTGCACTCAACCATCTTCGTCGAAAAGAAACATTCCAAGAACCGAACTAGCTTACTTCACACAGTACAGTGTTCAGAAATGAAGATGTTTGTTTTCTAAACAACCTACTTAGAAATGAAGCGAATCTACTAAGTTTTACATCTTGTTACATTACACAAACAAGGAAAGTTTGAACTTGCTGCACTCAACCTTCTTCGTCAGAAATCAACTTATTCCTAGAACTGAACTAGCTTATTTCTTACAATACAGCCTTCGGTAATGAAGATCTTTGTTTCTTAAACAAACTACTTTAGAAATGAAGCAAATCTACTACGTTGTACATCCTGTTACATTACACAAACAAGGAAAGGTTGAACTTGCTGTACTCAACCTTCTTCGTAAGAAAGCAACTGATTCCTAGAACCGAACGAGATTATTATACACAGTACAGTGTTTGGCAATGAAGATGTTTGTTTCCTGAACAAAGTACTATAGAAATGAAGCAAATCTACTAAGTTGCATATCCTGTGACATTACATAAACTAGGAAAGTTTGAACTTGCTGCACTCAACAATCTTCGTCGAAAAGAAACTTATTCCTAGAACCAAACTTGCTTATTTCACACAGTACAGGGTTCGGGAATGAATGTTTTTTTTCTACACAACCTACTGTAGAAATGAGGCCAATCGACTAAGTTGTACATCTTTTTAGATTACATCAACAAGGAAAGTTTGAACTTGCTGCACTGAAACATCTTCGTAGAAAAGAAACTGATTCCTAGAACCGAACTAATTTCACACAGTACAGGGTTCGGATATGAACATGTTTGCTTTCTAAACAAACTACTTTAGAAATGAGGCTAATCTACTAACTTGTACATCTTCTTAGATTACACAAACGAGGAAATTTTGAACTTGCTGCACTCAACCTTCTTCGTAGGAAAGCAACTGATTCCTAGAACTGAAGCAACTTATTTCACACAATACAGTATATGGGATTGAAGGTGTTTGTTTTCTAAAAAAGGTAGTTTTGAAATGCAGCGAAACTTGTACGTAGTACATCTTGTTAGATTACACAAACAAGGAAAGTTTGAACTTGCTGCACTCAAATATCTTCATGGGAAAGCAACTGATTCCTAGAACTGAACTAGCTTATTTCACACAGTACAGTGTTCGGCAATGAATATGTTTGTTTTCTAAACAACCTATTGTAGAAATGAGGCCAATCTACTAAGTTGTACATCGTGTTACATTACATAAACAAGGAAAGTTTGAACTTGCTGCACTTAACCTTCTTCGTAGATATGCAACTGATTCCTAGAACCAAAGTAGCTTATTTCACACAGTACAGGGTTCGGGAATGAAGATGCTTGTTTTCAAAACAAACTACTTTAGAAATGAGGCGAATCTACTAACTTGTACATCTTCTTAGATTACACAAACTAGGAAAGTTTGAACTTGCTGCACTCAACCTTCTTCGTAGGAAAGCAACTGATTCCTAGAACCGAAAAAACTTATTTCACAAAATACAGTATATGGGATTGAAGGTGTTTGTTTTCTTAAAAAGGTAGTTTCGAAATGAAGTGAAACTTGTAAGTAGTTAGATTACACAAACAAAGAAAGTTTGAACTTGCTTCACTCAAACTTCTTCGTAGGAAAGCAACTGATTCCTAGAACCGAACTAGCTTATTTCACACAGTACAGTGTTCGGCAATGAATATGTTTGTTTTCTAAATAACCTATTGTAGAAATGAGGCCAATCTACTAAGTTGTACATCGTGTTACATTACATAAACAAGGAAAGGTTGAACTTGCTGCCCTCAACCTTCTTCGTTGGAATGCCACTGATTCCTAGAACTGAACTAGCTCACTTCACACAGTACATGGTTCGGATATGAAGATGTTTGTTTTCTAATCAAACTACTTTAGAAATGAGGCGAAATTCTGAACTTGCACATCTTGTTACATTACACAAACTAGGAAACTTTGACCTTACTGCACTCAACCTTCTTCTTAGGAAAGCAACAGATTCCTAGAAGCGAAACAACTTATTTCACACAATACAGTTAATGGGATTGAAGGTGTTTGTTTTCTAAACTACGTAGTTTAGAGATGAAGCGAAACTTATAAGTAATACATCTTGTTAGATTACACAAACAAGGAAAGTTTGAACTTGCTGCACTCAACCTTCTTCGTAGGAAAGAAACTGATTCCTAGAACCGAACTAACTTATTTCACACAGTAGAGTGTTCGGCAATGAAAATGTTTGTTTTCTAAACAAACTACTTTAGAAATGAAGAGAATCTACTAAGTTGTACATCCTGTTACATTACACAAACAAGGAAAGGTTGAACTTGCTGCACTCAGCCTTCTTCGTAGGAAAGCAACTGATTCCTAGAACCGAACGAGATTATTATACACAGTACAGTGTTCAGCAATGAAGATGTTTGTTTCCTGAACAAAGTACTATAGAAATGAAGCAAATCTACTAAGTTGCATATCCTGTGACATTACATAAACTAGGAAAGTTTGAACTTGCTGCACTCAACAATCTTCGTCGAAAAGAAACTTATTCCTAGAACCAAACTTGCTTATTTCACACAGTACAGGGTTCGGGAATGAATGTTTTTTTTCTACACAACCTACTGTAGAAATGAGGCCAATCGACTAAGTTGTACACTTTTAGATTACATCAACAAGGAAAGTTTGTTGTACAATCTTTTAGATTTTACTTATCAACAAGGAAAGATTTTTGTTTTCTAAACTTAGTTTGAAATGAAACATCTTTTCAGATTACATTAAAAGAAAGTTTGAACTTGCTGCACTAGAAAAGAAATTTACTAATTTCACACAGTATAGTGTTCGGCCATGAAGATGTTTGTTTTCTATACAAACTACTTTAGAAATGGAATCTACTAAGTTTTACATCTTGTTATATTGAAATAACATGTTTCAACCTTCTTCTAATACAAACTACTTTAAATGAGGAATGAAGATGTTTGTTTTCTAATCAATCTACTTTAGCAATACAATCTCTAACTTGTACATCTTGTTAGATTACACAAACGAGGAAATTTTGAACTTGCTGCACTCAACCTTCTTCGTAGGAAAGCAACTGATTCCTAGAACTGAAGCAACTTATTTCACACAATACAGTATATGGGATTGAAGGTGTTTGTTTTCTAAAAAGGTAGTTTTGAAATGCAGCAAAACTTATAAGTAGTACATCTTGTTAGATTACACAAACAAGGAAAGTTTGAACTTGCTGCACTCAAATTTCTTCATGGGAAAGCAACTGATTCCTAGAACTGAACTAGCTTTATTTCACACAGTACAGTGTTCGGCAATGAAGATGTTTGTTTTCTAAAAAACAATTTTAGAAATGAAGGCCAATCTACTAAGTTGTACATGTTGTTACATTACATAAACAAGGAAAGTTTGAACTTGTTGCACTTAACCTTTTCATAGATATGCAACTGATTCCTAGAACCAAAGTAGCTTATTTCACACAGTACAGGGTTCGGGAATGAAGATGCTTGTTTTCAAAACAAACTACTTTAGAAATGAGGCGAATCTACTAACTTGTACATCTTCTTAGATTACACAAACTAGAAAGTTTGAACTTGCTGCACTCAACCTTCTTCGTAGGAAAGCAACTGATTCCTAGAACCTGAAAAAACTTATTTCACAAAATACAGTATTTGGGATTGAAGGTGTTTGTTTTCTTAAAAAGGTAGTTTAGAAATGAAGTGAAACTTGAAAGTTGTACATCTTGTTAGATTACACAAACAAAGAAAGTTTGAACTTCTGCACTCAAACTTCTTCGTAGGAAAGCAACTTTTTCCTAGAACCGAACAAGCTTATTTTACACAGCATAATGTTCGCAATGAAATGATTGTTTTAAACAAAACTTTGGAAATGAGGTGAATCTACTAAGTTGTACATCTTTTTAGATTACATTAACGAGGAAAGTTTGAACTTGCTGCACTCAACCATCTTTGAGAAAAGAAACTGATTCCTAGAACCGAACTAACCTATTTCACACAGTACTTTTTTTCGGCAATGAATATGTTTGTTTTCTAAAACAAAGTAGTCTAGAAATGGCCGAATCTGCTAAGTTTTACATCTTTTTACATTACATAAACAAGGAAAGTTTGAACTCTGTACTCAGCCTTCTAGGAAAGCAACTGATTCCTAGAACCGAACTAGCTTATTAAACACAGAATGCCACTGATGTTTGTTTTCTAAACAAAACTTTAGAAATGAAGCGAATCTACTAAATTGTACATCCTGTTACATTGCACAAACAAGGAAAGTTTGAACTTGCTGATACCTTCTTGAAGATGATTTTGTTTTCTAATCAATGTTTGTTTTCTTAACAAATTACTTTAGAATTGAGGCGAAATACTGAACTTGTACATCTTGTTACATTACACAAACTAGGAAAGTTTGAACTTACTGCACTCAACCTTCTTCTTAGGAAATGAACAGATTCCTAGAAGCTGAAAAACAACTTATTTCACACAATACAGTTAATGGGATTGAAGGTGTTTGTTTTCTAAACAAGGGAGTTTAGAAGATGAAGCGAAACTTATAAGTAATACATCTTGTTAGATTACACAAACAAGGAAAGTTTGAACTTGCTGCACTCAACCTTCTTTGTAGGAAAGAAACTGATTCCTAGAACCGAACTAACTTATTTCACACAGTAGAGTGTTTGGCAATGAAAATGTTTGTTTTCTAAACAAACTACTTTTAAAATGAAGAGAATCTACTAAGTTGTACATCCTTTTACATTACACAAACAAGGAAAGGTTGAACTTGCTGCACTCAGCCTCTTCTTCGTAGGAAAGCAACTGATTCCTAGAACCGAACGAGATTATTATAAACAGTACAGTGTTCAGCAATGAAGATGTTTGTTTTCTAAACAAAGTACTTTAGAAATGAAGCAAATCTACTAAGTTTTATATCTTGTTGACATTACATAAACTAGGAAAGTTTGAACTTGCTGCACTCAACAATCTTCGTCAGGAAAGAAACTTATTCCTAGAACCAAACTTGCTTATTTCATACAGTACAGGGTTCGTGAATGAATGTTTTTTTCTACACAAATTACTTTAGAAATGAGGCCAATCGACTAAGTTGTACATCTTTTTAGATTACATCAACAAGGAAAGTTTGAACTTGCTGCACTCAACCTTCTTCGTAGGAAGGCAACTGATTTTTAGAACCGAACTAGCTTATTTCAAATAGTACAGTGTCCTGTAATGAAGATTTTTGTTTTCTAAACAAACTAGTTTAGAAATGAGGTGAATCTACTAAGTTGTACATCTTTTCAGATTACATTAACAAGGAAAGTTTGAACTTGCTGCACTCAACCATGTTCGTAGAAAAGAAATTTATTCCTAGAATGGAACTAAGTTATTTCACACAGTATAGTGTTCGGCCATGAAGATGTTTGTTTTCTATACAAACTACTTTAGAAATGAAGCGAATCTACTAAGTTTTACATCTTGTTATATTACAGAAATAAGCAAAGTTTGAACTTGCTGCACTCAACCTTCTTCGTAGGAAAGCAACTGATACTGAGAACCGAACTAGCTTGTTTCACACAGTACAGGGTTCGGGAATGAAGATGTTTGTTTTCTAATCAATCTACTTTAGCAATGAGGTGAATCTACTAACTTGTACATCTTGTTAGATTACACAAACTAGGAAAGTTTGAACTTGCTGCACTCAACCTTCTTCGTAGGAAAGCAACTGATTCCTAGAACTGAAACAACTTATTTCACACAACACAGCATATGGGATTGAAGGTGATTGTTTTCTAAACAAGGTAGTTTAGAGATGAAGCAAAACTTATAAGTAGTACATCTTGTTAGATTACACAAGCAAGGAAAGTCTGAACTTGATGCACTCAACTTTATTCGTAGGAAAGCAACTGATTCCTAGAACCGAACTAGCTTCTTTCACACAGTACAGTGTTCGGCACTGAAGATGTTTGTTTTCTAAAGAAACAACTTTAGAAATGAAGTGAATCTACTAAGTTGTACATGTTGTTACATTCCACAAACAAGGAAAGTTTGAACTTGTTACACTCAACCTTTTTCATAGGAAAGCAACAGATTCCTAGAACCGAACTAGCTTATTTCACACAGTACAGGGTTCGGGAATGAAGATGTTTGTTTTCTAAACAAACTACTTTAGAAATGAGGCGAATCTACTAACTTGTACATCTTGTTAGATTACACAAAGTAGCAAAGTTTGAACTTGCTGCACTCAACTTCTTCGTAGGAAAGTAACTGATTCCTAGAACCTGAAACAACTTATTTTACAGAGTACAGTATTTGGGATTGAAGGCGTTTGTTTTCTAAACAAGGTAGTTTAGAACTGAAGCGAAACTTGAAAGTTGTACATCTTGTTAGATTACGCAAACAAGGAAAGTTTCACCTTCTGCACTCAAACTTCTTCGTAGGAAAGCAACTTTTGCCTAGAACCGAACAAGCTTATTTTACACAGCATAATGTTCGGCAATGAAATGATTGTTTTCTAAACAAACTACTTTGGAAATGAGGTGAATCTACTAAGTTGTACATCTTTTTAGATTACATTAACGAGGAAAGTTTGAACTTGCTGCACTCAACCATCTTCGTAGAAAAGAAACTGATTCCTAGAACCGAACTAACCTATTTCACACAGTACTTTTTTCGGCAATGAATATGTTTGTTTTCTAAACAAAGTAGTCTAGAAATGAAGCGAATCTGCTAAGTTTTACATCTTTTTACATTACACAAACAAGGAAAGTTTGAACTTTCTGTACTCAGCCTTCATAGGAAAGCAACTGATTCCTAGAACCGAACTAGCTTATTAAACACAGTACATAGTTCAGCACTGAAGATGTTTGTTTTCTAAACAAACTACTTTAGAAATGAAGCGAATCTACTAAATTGTACATCCTGTTACATTGCACAAACAAGGAAAGTTTGAACTTGCTGTACTCCACCTTCTTCATAGGAAAGCAACTGATTCCTAGAACCGAACTAGCTTACTTCACACAGAACAGGGTTCGTGAATGAAGATGTTTGTTTTCTTAACAAATTACTTTAGAATTGAGGCGAATCTACTAACTTGTACATCTTGTTAGATTACACAAACTAGGAAAGTTTGAACTTGCTACCCTCAACCTACTTCTTAGGAAATGAACTGATTCCTAGAAGCGAAACAACTTATTTCACACAGTACAGTATTTGGGATTGTTTATGTTTATTTTCTAAACAAGGGAGTTTAGAAATGAAGCGAAACTTGAAAGTTGTACATGTTGTTAGATTACACAAACAAGGAAAGTTTGAACTTGCTGCACTGAAACTTCTTTGTAGGAACGCAACTGATTCGTAGAACCGAACTAGCTTATTTTACAAACTACGGTGTTTGGCCATGAAATGTTTGTTTTCTAAACAAACTACTTTTAAAATGAGACGACTCTACTATGTTGTACATCTTTTTATATTACATTAACAAGGAAAGTTTGAACTTGCTGCACTCAACCATCTTCGTAGAAAAGAAACTGATTCTTAGAACCGAACTAACTTATTTCAAACAGTACAGTGTTCGGCAATGAAGATGTTTGTTTTCTAAACAAACTACTTTAGAAATGTAGCAAATCTACTAAGTTTTACATCTTGTTACATTATACAAAGAAGGAAAGTTTGAACTTGCTGCACTCAACGTTCTTCGCAGGAGAGCAACTGATTCCTAGCACCAAACTAAGCTTATTTCATACAGTACGGGTTCGTGAATGAAGATGTTTTTTTTTCTTAACAAATTACTTTAGAATTGAGGCGAATCTGCTAAGTTGTACACCTTTTTAGATTACATTAACAAGGAAACTTTGAACTTGCTGCACCTAACCTTCTTCGTAGAAAAGCAAGTGATTCCTAGAAACAAAATAGCTTTTTTCTCATAGTACACTGTTCGGTAATGAAGATGTTTGTTTTCTAAATAAACTACTTTAGAAATGAGGCGAATATACTAAGTTGTACATCTTTTTAGATTCCATTAAAAAGGAATATTTGAACTTGCTGCCCTCAACCATTCTTTGTAGAAAAGAAACTGATTCCAAGAGCAGAACTAACTTATTTCACACAGTACAGTGTTCGGCAGGGAAGATGTTTGTTTTCTAACAAGCTACTTTAGAAATGATGTGAATCTACTAAGTTGTACATCCTGTTACATTACAGAAACAAGGAAAGTTTGAACTTGCTGCACTCAACCTTCTTTGTAGGAAAGCCACTGATTCCTAGAACCGTACTAGCTTATTTCACACAGCACAGGGTTCGGGAATGAAGATGTTGTTTTCTAAACAAACTACTTTAGAAATAAGGTGAATCTACTAACTTGTATATCTTGTTAGATTACACAAACTAGGAAAGTTTGAACTTGCTGCACTCAACCTCCTTCGTAGGAAAACAACTGGTTCCTAGAACCGAAATAATTATTTCACACAATACAGTATTTGGGATTGATTGTGTTTGTTTTCTAAAGAAGGTAGTTTAGAAATGAAGCAAAACTTGAAAGTTGTACATCTTGTTAGATTACACAACCAAGGAAAGTTTGAACTTCCTGCACTCAAACTTCTTCAAGGAAAGCAACTGATTCCTAGAACCGAAACAACTTTTTCACACAGTACTGTATATGGGATTGAAGGTGTTTGTTTTCTAAACAAACTACTTTAGAAATGAAGTGAAACTTGAAAGTTGTACATCCTGTTAGATTACACAAACGAGGAAAGTTTCAACTTGCTGCACTCAACCTTCTTCATAGCAAAGCAACTGATTCCTAGAACCAAAATAGCTTATTTCACACATTACAGGGTTCGGATTGAAGATTTTTTTTATCTAAACAAACTACGTTAGAAATGAGGCGAATCTAGTAACTTGTACATCTTGTTAGATTGCACAAACTAGGAAACTTTGAACTTGCTGCACTCAAGCTTCTTCGTAGGAACGCAACTGATTCCTAGAACTGAAACAACTTATTTCACACAATACAGTATATTGATTGAAGGTGATTGTTTTCTAAACAAGGTAGTTTAGATATGAAGCAAAACTTATGAGTAGTACATCGTGTTAGATTACACAAGCAAGGAAAGTTTAAACTTGCTGCACTCAGCCTTATTCGTAGGAAAGCAACTGATTCCTAGAACCGAACTAGCTTATTTCACACAGTACAGTGTTCGGCACTGAAGATGTTTGTTTTCTAAAGAAACTATTTTAGAAATGAAGCGAATCTACTAAGTTGTACATCCTGTGACATTACACAAACAAGGAAAGTTTGACCTTGCTGCACTCAACCTTCTTCGTAGGAAAGCAACTGATTCCGAGAACCGAACTAGCTTATTTCACACAGTACAGGGTTCGGGAATGAAGATTTTTTTTATCTAAACAAACTATTTTAGAAATGAGGCGAATCTACTAACTTGTACATCTTCTTAGATTGCACAAAGTAGGAAACTTTGAACTTACGGCACTCAAGCTTCTTCATAGGAAAGCAACTGATTCCTAGAACCGAAACAACTTATTTCACACAGTACAGTAGTTGGGATTGAATGTGTTTGTTTTCTAAACAAGGTAGTTTAGAAATGAAGCGAAACTTAAAAGTTGTATATCTAGTTAGATTACACAAACAAGGAAAGTTTGAACTTGCTGCACTCAAACTTCTACGGAGGAAGACAACTGATTCCTAGAACCGAACTAGCTTATTTTACACAGTACACTGTTCAGCAAATAATGTTTGTTTTCAAAACTACTTTAGAAATGAAGTGAATCTACTAAATTATACAGCTTGTTACATTACACAAACAAGGAAAGTTTGAGCTTGCTGCACTCAAGCATCTTCATCGCAAAGAAACTTATTCCTAGAAACGAACTAGCTTACTTCACACAGTACAGTGTTCGGCAATGAAGATGTTTGTTTTCTAAACAAACTACTTGAGAAATGAAGCTAATCCACTAAGTTTTACATCTTGTTACATTATATAAACAAGGAAAGTTTGAACTTGCTGCACTCAACCTTCTTCATAGGAAAGCAAGTGATTTCTGGAACCGAACTAGCTTATTTCATGCAGTACATGGTTCGGGAATGAAGATGTTTGTTTTCTAAACAAACTACATTAGAAATGAGGTGAATCTACTAAGTTGTACATCTTTTTATATTACATTAACAAGGAAAGTTTGAACTTGCTGCACTCAACCGTCGAGGAAGATAAGAAGCTGATTTCTAGATCTGAACTAACTTATTCCTCACAATACAGTTTTCGGCAATGAAGATGTTTGTTTCCTAAACAAACTACTTTAGAAATGAAGCAAATCTACTAAGTTGGACATCCTGTTACATTACACAAACAAGGAAAGTTTGAACTTGCTGCACTCAACCTTCTTTGTAGGAAAGCAACTGATTCCTAGAACCCCACTAGCTTATTTCACACAGTATAGTGTTCAGAAATGAAGATGTTTGTTTTCTAAACAACCTACTGTAGAAATGAGGCCAATCTACTAAGTTGTACATCTTTTAAGATTACATTAACATGGAATTATTGAACTTGCTGCACTCAACCTTCTTCGTACGAAAGCAAGTGATTCCTAGAACCGAACTAGCTTATTTCCCATAGTGTAGTGTTTGGTAATGAAGATGTTTGTTTTCTAAACAAACTACTTTAGAAATGAGACGAATACATTAAGTTGTACATCTTTTTATACTACATTAACAAGGAAAGTTTGAACTTGCTGCACTCAACCATCTTCGTAGAAAACAAACTGATTCCTAGAACTGTACTAAGTTCACACAGTACAGTGTTCAGAAATCAAGGTGTTTGTTTTCTAAAAAACAATATAGAAATGAAACGAATATAATAAGTTGTACATCCTGTTACATTACACAAACAAGGAAAGTTTGAACTTGCTGCACTCAACCTTTTTAATAGGAAAGTAACAGATTCCTTGAACCGAACGAGCTTATTTCACACAGTAGAGGGTTCGGGAATGAAGATGTTTGTTTTCTAAACAAACTACTTTAGAAATGAGGCGAATGTACTAACTTATACATCTTGTTAGATTACACAAAGTAGGAAAATTTGAACTTGCTGCACTCAACCTTCTTCGTAGGAAAGCAACTGATTCCTAGAACCGAAACAACTTATTTTACACAGTACAGTATTTGGGATTGAAGGTGTTTGTTTTCTAAATAAGGTAGTTTAAAACTGAGGCGAAACTTAAAAGTTGTACATCTTGTTAGATTACACAAACAAGGAAAGTTTGAACTTGCTGCACTCAAACTTCTTCGTAGGAAAGCAACTTATTCCTAGAACCGAACAACCTCATTTTACACAATACAATGTTTGGCAATGAAATGTTTGTTTTCTAAACAAACTACTTTGGAAATTAGGTGACTCTACTAAGTTGTACATCTTTTTAGATTACATTAACAAGGTAAGTTTCAACTTGCTGCACTCAACCATCTTCGTAGAAAAGAAACTGATTCCTAGAACCGAACTAACCTATTTCACACGGTACATTTTTCAGCAATGAAGATGTTTGTTTTCTAAACTAACTACCCTAGCAATGAAGCGAATCTACTAAGTTATACATCTTGTTACATTATACAAACAAGGAAAGTTTGAACTTGCTGCACTCAACCTTCTTCGTAGGAAAGCATCTGATTCCTAGACCGAACTAGCTTATTAAACACAGCACTGAGTTCGGCACTGAAATGTTTGCTTTCTAAACAAACTACTTTAGAAATGAAGCGAATCTACTAAATTGTACCTCCTGTTACATTACACAAACAAGGAAAATTTGAACTTGCTGTACTCCACCTTCTTCATACGAAAGTAACTGATTCCTAGCACCGAACTAGCTTATCTGACACAGTACAGGGTTTGGGAATGAAGATTTTTTTTTCCAAAGAAACTACTTTAGAAATGTGGCGAATCTACTAACTTGTACATCTTGTTAGATTACACAATCTAGGAATCTTTGAACTTGCCGCACTCAACCTTATTCGTAGGAAAGCAACTGATTCCTAGAAGCAAAACAACTTATTACACACAGTACTTTATTTGGGATTCATGGTGTTTGTTTTCTAAACAAAATAGTTTAGAAATGAAGCAAAACTTGAAAGTTGTACATCTTTTTAGATTACATTAACAAGGAAAGTTTGAACTTGCTGCACTCAACCTTCTTTGTAGGAAAGCAAGTGATTGCTAGAACCGAAGTAGCTTATTTCACATAGTACAGTGTTTGGTAATGAAGATGTTTGTTTTCTAAACAAGCTACTTTAGAAATGAGGCAAATCTACTAAGTTGTACACCTTTTTAGATTACGTTAACAAGGAAAGTTTGTACTTGCTGCACTCAAGCATCTTCGTAGAAAAGAAACTGATTCCTAGAACCGAACTACCTTATTTCACACAGTACAGGGTTCGGGACTGAAGATAATTGTTTTCCAAACAAACTACTTTAGAAATGAGGCAAATCTACTAACTTGTACATCTTGTTAGATTACACAAACTAGGAAACTTTGAACTTTCTGCTCTCAACCTTCTTCGTAGAAAAGCATCTGATTCCTAGAACCGAAATAGCTTATTTCACACAGTACAGGGTTCGGGAATGAAGATGTTTGTTTTCTAAACCACCTATTGTAGAAATGAGGCCAATATATTAAGTTGTACATCCTGTTACATTACATAAACAAGGAAAGTTTGAACTTGCTGCACTCAACCTTCTTCGTAGGAAACCAACTGATTCCTAGAACCGAAACAACTTATTTCACACAATACATTATTTGGGATTGAAGGTGTTTGTTTTCCAAACAAGGTTTTTTAGAAATGAAGCGAAACTGGAAAGTTGTACATCTTGTTAGATTACACTAACAAGGAAAGTTTGAACTTGATACACTCAAACTTCTTTGTAGGAAAGCAACTCTTTCCTAGAACCGAACTAGCTTATTTTACACAGTACAGTGTTTGGCAATGAAATGTTTGTTTTCTAAACAAACTACTGTAGAAATGAAGCAAATCTACTAAGTTGTACATCTTGTTACATTCCACAAACAAGGAAAGTTTGAACTTCCTGCACTCAACCTTGTTCGTAGGAAAGCAACTGATTCCAAGAACCGAACTAGCTTATTTCACACAGTACAGTGTTCGGCAATGAAGATGGTTGTTTTCTAAACAACCTATTGTAGAAATGAGGCGAATCTAGTAACTTGTACATCTTGTTAGATTACACCAACTAGGAAAGTTTGAACTTGCTGCACTCAACCTTCTTTGTAGGAAAGCAACTGATTCCGAGAACCGAACTAGCTTACTTCACACAGTACAGTGTTGGGCAATGAATATGTTTGTTTTCTAAACAAAGTAGTTTATAAATGAAGCATAACTTGTAATTTGTACATCTTGTTAGATTACAGATACAAGGAAAGTTTGAACTTGCTGCACTCAACCTTCTTCGTAGGAAAGCAACTGATTCCTAGAAACCAAACAACTTATTTCACACAATACAGTACTTCGGATTGAAGGTGTTTGTTTTCTAAACAAGGTAGTCTAGAAACGAAGAGGTACTTGTAAGTAGTACATCTTGTTAGATTCCACAAACAGGAAAGTTTGAACTTGCCGCAGTCAACCTTCTTCATAGGAAAGCAACTGATAACTAGAACCGAACTAACTTATTTCACACAGTACAGTGTTTGGCACTGAAGATGTTTGTTTTCTAAACAAACTACTTTACAAATGAAGTGAAACTACTAAGTTGTACATCCTGTTACATTACACAAACAAGGAAAGTTTGAACTTCCTGGAACCGAACTAGCTTATTTCACACAGTATGGTGTTCAGGAATGAAGATGATTGTTTTCCAAACAAACTACTTTAGAAATGAGGTGATTCTACTTACTTGTTAATCTTGTTAGATTACACAAACTAGGAAAGTTTGAACTTGCTGCACTCAACCTTCTTGGTAGGAAAGCAACTGATTCTTAACCGAACTAACTCATTTCAAACAGTACAATGTTCGGCAATGAAGATGGTTGTTTTCTCAACAAACTCCTTACAAATGAGGTGAATCTACTAAGTTGTACATCCTTTTTGATTACATTAACAAAGAAAGTTTGAACTTGGTGCACTCAACCATCTTCATCGAAAGAAACTGATTCCTAGAATCAAACAACTTACTTCACACATTTCAGTGTTGGGCGATGAATATGTTTGTTTTCTAAACAAAGTAGTTTAAAAATGAAGCGAAACTTGGAAATTGTACATCTTGTTAGCTTACACAAACAAGTTAAGTTTGAACTTGGTGTACTCAACCTTCTTTGTAGGAAAGCAAGTGAATCCTAGAACCGAACTAGCTTATTTCACATAGTGCAGTGTTTGGCAATGAAGATGTTTGTTTTCTCAACAAATTACTTTACAAATGAGACGAATCTACTAAGTTGTACATCTTTTTAGATTACATTAACAAGGAAAGTTTGAACTTGCTGCACTCAACCATCTTCGTCGAAAAGAAACTGATTGTTAGAACCGAAGTAGCTTACTTCACACAGTACAGTTTTCAGCACTGAAGATGTTTGTTTTCTAAACAAAATACTTAAAAATGAAGTGAATGTACTAAGTTGTACATCCTTTTACATTACAGAAACAAGGAAAGTTTGAACTTGCTACGCTCCACCTTCTTCTTAGTAAAGCAACTGATTCCTAGAACCGAACTAGCTTATTTCACACAGTACAGTGTTTGGGAATGAAGATGTTTATTTTCTAAACAAACTACTTTAGAAATGAGGTGAATCTACTAACTTGTACATCTTGTTAGATTACACAAACTAGGAAAGTTTGAACTCGCTGCATTCAAGCTTCTTCGTAGGAAAGCAACTGGTTCCCAGAACCGAACTACCTTATTTCACACAGTACAATGTTTGGTGATGAAGATGTTTCTTTTCTCAACAAACTACTTTACAAATGAGGCGAACCAACTAAGTTTTACATCTTTTTAGATTACATTAACAAAGGAACGTTTGAACTTGCTGCACTCAACCATCTTCGTCGAAAAGAAACTGATTCCTAGAACTGAACTAGCTTACTTCACACAGTACAGTTTTGGGCAATGAATATGTTTGTTTTCTAAACAAATTAGTTTAGAAATGAAGCGAAACTTGTAATTTATACATCTTGTTACATTACACTAACAAGGAGACTTTGAACTTGCTGTACTCAACCTTCTTCGTAGGAAAGCATCTGATTCCTAGAACCAAAATAGTTTATTTCACAAACTACAGTGTTCAGCAAGAAGATGTTTGTTTTCTAAACAAACTACTTTAGAAATGAGGCCAATCTACTAAGTCGTACATCTTTTTAGATTACACTAACAAAGAAAGTTGAACGTTCTGCATTCAACCTTCTTCATAGGAAAGCAAGTGATTCCTAGAACCAAACAAGCTTATTTCCCATAGTACAGTGTTCGGCAATGAAGATGTTTGTTTTCTAAACAAACTACTTTGGAAAGAAAGTGAATCTACTACGTTTTACATCTTGTTACATAACAGAAACAAGGACAGTTTGAACTTGCTGCACTCAACCTTCTTCGTAGGAAAGCAACTGATTCCTAGAACCGAACTAGCTTATTTCACACAGTAAAGGGTTCGTGATTGAAAATGTTTGTTTTCTAAACAAGGTAGTTTACAAATGAGGTGAATCTACGACGTTGTACATCTTTTTAGATTACATTAACAAGGAAAGTTTGAACTTGCTGCACTCAACCATCTTCATCGAAAAGAAACTGTTTCTTAGAACCGAACTAGCTTACTTCACACAGTACAGTGTTGGGCAATGAATATGTTTGTTTTCTAAACAAAGTAGTTTAGAAATCAAGCGAAACTTCTAATTTATACATCTTGTTAGATTACACAAACAAGGAGAGTTTGAACTTGCTGTACTCAACCTTCTTCGTAGGAAAGCAACTGATTCCTAGAATCGAACTAGCTTATTTTACACAGTACAGTGTTCGGGAATGAAGATGTTTGTTTTCTAAACAACCTACTGTAGAAATGAGGCCAATCTACTAAGTTGTACATCTTTTTAGATTATATTAACAAGGAAAGTTTGAACTTGCTGCACTCAACCATCTTTGTAGAAAATAAACTGTTTCCTAGAACCGAATTAACTTATTTCACACAGTAGTGTTTGGCAATGAAGATGTTTGTTTTCTAAACAAACTACTTTGGAAATGAGGCGAATCTACTAAGTTTTACATCTTGTTACATTACAGAAACAAGGACGGTTAGAACTTGCTACGCTCTGCCTTCTTGGTAGGAAAGGAACTGATTCCTAGAACCGAATTAGCTTATTTCACACAGTACAGGGTTCAGGAATGAAGATGTTTATTTCCTAAACAAACTACTTTAGAAATGAGGCGAATCTACTAACTTGTACATCTTATTAGATTACACAAACAAGGAAAGTGTGAACTTGCTGCACGCAACCTTCTTCATAAGAAAGCAACTGATTCCTAGAACGGAAACAACTTATTTCACACAATACAGTATTTAGGATTGAAGGTGTTTGTTTTCTCAACAAGGTAGATTAGAAATGAAGCGAAACTTATAAGTAGGACTTCTTGTTAGATTTCACAAACAAGGAAAGTTTGAACGTGCTGCACTCAACCATCTTCGTAGAAAAGAAACTAATTCCTAGGTCCGAATTAACTTATTTCACACAGTACAGGGTTCACGAACGAAGATGTTTGTTTTCTAAACAAACTACTTTAGAAATGAGGCGAATCTACTAAGTTGTACATCTTTTTAGATTACATTAACAAGGAAAGTTTGAACTTTTTGCACTCAACCATCTTCGTCAAAAAGAAACTAATTCCTAGACCCGAACTAGCTTACTTCACACAGTATAGTGTTGGGCAATAAATATGTTTGTTTTCTAAACAAATTCGTTTAGAAATGAACCAAAACTTGTAATTTATACATCTTGTGAGATTACACTAACAAGGAGAGTTTGAACTTGCTGTACTCAACCTTCTTCATAGGAAAGCATCTGATTCCTAGAACCAAACTAGCTTATTTCACACAGTACAGTGTTCGGTACTGAAGATGTTTCTTTTCTAAACAAACTACTTTAGAAATGAGGCGAATCTACTAACCTGGACATCTTGTTAGATTACACAAACTAGGAAAGTTTGAACTTGCTGCACTCTACCTTTTTCGTAGGAAAGCAACTGATTCCTAGAACCGAACTAGCTTTTTTCACACCGTACACTTTTTGGCAATGAAGACGTTTGTTTTCTCAACAAACTACTTTACAAATGAGGAGAGTCTACTAAGTTGTACATCTTTTTAGATTACATTAAGAAGAAAGTTTGACCTTGCTGCACTCAACCATCTTCGTAGAAAAGAAACTGATTCCTAGCACCAAACTAACTTATTTCACACAGTACAGTGTTCGGCAATGAAGATGTTTGTTTTCTAAACAAACTACGTTAGAAATGAGGTGAATGTACTAACTTCTACATCTTGTTAGATTTCACAAACTAGGAATGTTTGAACTGCCTGCACTTAACCTTCTTCATAGGAATGCAACTGTTTCCTGGAACCGAACTAGCTTATTTCACACAGTACAGTGTTCGGGAATGAAGATGTTTGCTTTCTGCACAAACTACTTTAGAAATGAGGCGAATCTACTAACTTGTACATCTTGTGAGATTACACAAACTAGGAAAGTTTGAACTTCTGCATTCAACCTTCTTCGTAGGAAAGCAACTGATTCTTAGAACCGAAGTATCTTATTTCACACGGTACAATGTTCGGCAATGAAGATGTTTGTTTTCTAAACAAACTACTTTACAAATGAGGCGAATCTACTAAGTTGTACATCTTTTTAGCTTACATTAACAAGGAAAGTTTGAACTTGCTGCACTCAACCATCTTTGTCGAAAACAAACTGATTTCCTAGAACCAAACTAGCTTACTTCACACAGTACAGTGTTGGGCAATGAATATGTTTGTTTTCTATACAAAGTAGTTTAGAAATCAAGTGAAAGTTGTAATTTATACATCTTGTTAGAATACACTATCAAGGAGAGTTTGAAATTGGTGTACTCAACCTTCTTCGTAGGAAAGCAACTGATTCCTAGAAATGAACTAGCTTTTTTCACACAGTACAGTGTTCGGGAAAGAAGATGTTTGTTTTCTAAACAACCTACTGTAGAAATGAGGTGAATGTACTGGGTTGTACATCTTATTATATTACATAAAAAAGGAACGTTTGTACTTGCTGCACTAAGCCTTGTTCGTAGGAAAGCAACTGATTCCGAGAACCAAACTACCTTATTTCATACAGTACAAGGTTCGGTAATGAAGATGTGTGTTTTCTAAACTAACTACTTTAGAAATGAGGTGAATCTACTATGTTGTACATCTTGTTAGCTTACACAAACAAGGAAAGTTTTAACTTGCTGCACTCAACCTTCTTTGTAGGAATGCAAGTGATTCCTAGAACCGAATTAGCTTATTTCACACAGTACAGTGTTCGGCAATGAAGATGTTTGTTTTCTCAAGAAACTACTTTAGAAATGAGGCGAATCTACTAACTTGTACATCTTGTTAGATTACACAAACTAGGAAAGTTTATACTAGCTGCACTCAACCTTCTTTGTAGGAAAGCAAGTGATTCCTAGAACCGAATGAGCTTATTTCACACAGTACAAAGTAGTTTAGAAATCAAGTGAAAGTTGTAATTTATACATCTTGTTAGCTTACACAAACAAGGAAAGTTTTAACTTGCTGCACTCAACCTTCTTTGTAGGAAAGCAACTGACTCCGAGAACCAAACTACCTTATTTCACACAGTACAGTGTTCAGCAATGAAGATGTTTGTTTGTAAACAAACTACTTTAGAAATGAGGCGAATCTATTAAGTTGTACATCTTCGTAGATTACACAAACAAGGAAAGATTGAACTTGCTGCACTCAACCTTATTCGTAGGAAAGCAACTGATTCTGAGAACCGAACTAGCTTATTTCACACAGTACGGTGTTCAGCAATGAAGATGTTTGCCTTCTAAACAAACTACTTACAAATGAGGTAAATATACTAAGTTGTACATCTAGTTAGTTTACACAAACAAGGAAAGTTTGAGATTGGTGTTGACAACGGTCTGTGTAGGAAGACAACCCATTCCATGAAGAGAACTAGCTTATTTGACAGAGTACAGTGTTCCGCAATGATGATGTTTGTTTTCTGAATGAACTACTTTAGAAATGAGGCAAATCTACTAAGTTGTAAATCTTGTTAGATTACACAAATCAGGAAAGGTTGAACTTACTACACTCACCCTTCTCAGTAGGAAAGAAACTGATTCCAAGAACCGAACTAGCTTATTTCACACAGTACAGTGTACGGCAATGAAGATGTTTGTTTTCTAAACAAACTACTTTAGAAATGAGTCGAATCTACTAAGGTGTACATCTTGTTAGATTACACAAACGAGGAAAGTTTGAAATTGCTGCACTCAACCTTCTTAGTAGGAAAAAAACAGATTCCGAGAACCAAGGTAGTTTATTTCACACGGTATAGTGTTCGGCAATGAAGATGGTTGTTTTCTTAGCAATCTACTTTAGAAATGCGGAGAATATGCTAAGTTGTAGATCTTATTAGATTACAAAAACAAGGAAAGTTTGAACTTGCTGCACTCAACGGTCTTCATAGCAAAGCAACTCATTCCGTGAAGAGAACTAGCTTATTTCACAGAGTACAATGTTTGGCAATGAAGATGTTTGTTTTTTAAACAAACTACTTTAGAAATGAGGCGAATCTACTAACCTGTACATCTTGTTAGATTACACAAATCAGGAGAGGTTGAACTTGCTGCACTCAACCTTCTTCATAGGAAAGCAAGGCATTCCGAGAACCGAATCCAGCTTTATTTCACACAGCACAGTGTTAGGAAAATGAAGATGTTTGTTTTCTGAACAAACTACTTTAGAAATGAGGTGAATGTACTAAATTTGTACATCTTGTTAGGATTTCACAAACAAGGAAAGTTTGAACTGCCTGCACTCAACGGTCTTTGTAGGAAAGCAACTCATTCAGAGAAGAACTAGCTTATTTCAAACAGTACAATGTTGGAATTGAAGATGTTTGCTTTCTCTCAACAAACTACTTTAGAAATGAGGCAAATCAACTAAGTTGTACATCTTGTTAGATTACACAAATGGAAGGAAAGTTTGAACTTGTTACACTCAACAGTCTTCGTAGAAAGCAACTGATTCCTTAGAACTGACCTACCTTATTTCACACAGTACAGTGTTCAGAAATGAAGATGTTTGACTGATTTCCAAGAACTAAACTAGCTTTATTTCACAGTACAGTGTTAGGCAATGAATATGTTTGTTTTCTAATTGAAAGTGTTTAGAAATCAATTGAAAGTTGTAATTTATACATCTTGTTAGGATTACATAAACAAGGGGAAAGTTTGAACTTGCTGAAACCTTCTTTTGTTAGAAAGCAACTGATTCCTAGAGATAACTAGCTTATTTCACAGAGTACAGTGTTTGGGAATGAAGATGTTTGTTTTCTAAACAACCTACTTTAGAAATGAGGTGAATGTACTGGGTTGTACATCTTGTTATATTACAAACGGCGAAAGCCTGAACTTGCTGCACTAAGCCTTGTTCGAGCAACCATTCCAGAACCAAACTACCTTATTTCATACAGCATAAGTTCGGCAATGAAGATGTTTTCTAAACCAACTACTAGAAATGAGGTGAATCTACTATGTTGTACATCTTGTTAGCTTACACAACAAGGAAAGTTTTATTGCACTCAACCTTCTTTGTAGGAATGCAAGTGATTCCTAGAACAGTACAATTTTGACAATGTAGATGTTTGTTTTTCTCAAGGAAACTTTAGAAATGAGGCGAATCTACTAACTTGTACATCTTTAGATTACACAAACTAGGAAAGTTTAGACTTGCTGCACTCAACCTTCTTTGTAGGAAAGCAAGTGATTCCTAGAACCGAATGAGCTTATTTCACACAGTACAAAG